>JAWDGP010003892.1:837500-892500 GCA_033675545.1 Elysia crispata | reverse complement strand
TCTCTCTCTCTCTCTCTCTCTCTCTCTCTCTCTCTCTCTCTCTCTTCCCACGGCAACCCTCTCTTCCTTTGTCTCTAACCCCTTTCTTTTGAATCTACATGCCCACTGCACGACTTTTAACCAAATATTAAAAATAAAATATAAAGCAATGACTTAATCGGCTGCAGTCTGTGCCATCTCCCCGAACCAACATCCCACCCTGGACGTGAAGAGCGCTGGATGGACCACCCCACGTAGACTGTACGTAGAAAACGACGTCGCAGCGCCAGACGTGGTGGTCTGTCACACCAGGTCTTAGCAGGCATACGTCGGGCGTGCTCCAGGTCCCTCTTCCAGCCCTGGTAACGGCGTCGCCTTGTCCCAGGGACCCACGACGCTTAGTTTTCAAACCGCCTCTCTAGTATTTTGTTCAAATAAATGGTGCCGATTTCCTTTTTTTTTTTCATACCAAGAAGAATCGAATAAAGAAGGAAACCTTTCGCATTTTCGATAAAACTGAGGGAATCGAAAAAATATGAATACAGCGACGCTGTCAATAAGGTAAAATAATTTTTTTTTTTATAATTTTCTTTTTGTCAAAAGATTTAGTCGACAGTTCAGCTTGAGCTTCAAGTGGATTACATTGGTGCTAGATCTGTTCAGTATTGTTGTACTCTGATAAAGAACGAAAAAAAAAAAAAACGAGAGTGCTACCAATTGCAATATATATTGGACTGGCTGTATCAAACACATTTTAATCAAGACTAGGAGACATAAAAATCTCGGGTCACTGAACAGACCCCAACAGAAAGTTATAAATGGCATCCGATCCTGCAGAAGGGCTGTGATCATAATAATAATGACATAGTTCTTGCGAGTTCGAAAAATATTGTGCCACCAAGAAATTTATGAAAAATTTCGTTAATTTAGTGAGGACAGAATGCATGCGTCAAACGTCAAACAATAAGTGTAAAGGGTACAATTTTAAACCCTTTTATCTATGACTAGTTGGTTACCCGTTCGATGAACGGAGTGTGTGTGTGTGTGAGAGATAGAGATAGAGAGAGAGAGAGAGAGAGAGAGAGAGAGAGAGAGAGAGAGAGAGAGAGAGAGAGAGACAGAGAGAGAAAGAAAGAGAGAGAGAGAGAGAGAGAGAGAGAGAGAGAGAGAGAGAGAGAGAGAGAGAGAGAGAGAGAGAGAGAGAGAGAGAGAGAGAGAGAGAGAGAGAGAGAGAGAGAGAGAGAGAGAGAGAGAGAGAGATGCATAGTTATCACCTGTGGAAAGAGATTTTAGTCATCACCGGAGGAAAAATAACCTGTGGAAAGAGATTTTAGTCTTCACCGGAGGAAAAATAACCTGTGGAGAAAGATATTAGTTATCACCAAACGAAAAAACTTTGCACTGACCTGTTTATAACACTTCTTTGTAGACCACATTTCTTGTTATAGATGACTGCGGTGAGCACCGGTAAGCAATATTGTCTTGCTTTCAGCTTCTGGACAACGCAACATAAAGCATCCTATGGGAGAAGACTGGCTGTTGTAGATCTAGTCCGATGGAATGCAAAGTTTGTCCCTGTGCCTTATTGACGGCCATGGCAAAACACCCCTTTAAAGGCAATTACCTTCTTTGGAATTTGAATGGGAATGTTGTGTCTGATGGCTGGAGTGGTATCCTAGGCACCAAATGAATCTCACCTTTGTGTGCCCCGACAGCTATTTCTACTTCTACTGTATTTCTGTTGGGAGAACGTATGATGCATCTTGTTCCATTCATCAGTTCTGGGGGCTTCATAGATCTAAGCAGCATCACCGACATTCCAACTTTCAATGACAGAATATGTTGTGGGAGTCCTGAGACCTCAATGGAGTTTAAAAATTCAGCAGGAAACTTAACAGATTATTCCTCATCCACCATTGAATTTACAGAAGTGTATGTGACTGCAGGGTTAGGAATTCTGGAAATCAAAATGTCATTCACTTTCACTGCACTATCATTGTGGGGGGCCAAAATTGCACGCTGCATTAGCCAGTCTCCATTAACAAAGTTTGTGTCTAAACTTGGATAGGTGTGATCACAAAGTGATTTTCAGTCAGCACACTGTTTTCCAAATTTGCATCATTTTCTGTAGCCTGGCGTCTCTCTGTTTGTAGGCCGACATGTTGCAGACTTTGAAAAGCAGGCCTAGATCTGGATTGTGTTCTGGTTGTACAATTAGAAACTCGAGTAGATCTAGATCTAGATCTACTTGTTCTAGATCTAGAGCTAGATCTAGCATTCTCTGTGAGTCCAACCTGTCATTCTCACTTGTTGACGATCTAGATCTAGATCTGTGTCTCTTTCTATAGTATTTTTGGTTAGGAGTTAATCTTCCTATTGAGGAATCCCCTTGTTTTTTACGTGGCATTCTTGATTTAGATCTACCTAGATTTAGATTCTTTGCTAACTTTGAACAGCATCAATCATTCGCAAGGCTCTGCCCATCAACTGTGTTTTAACCACAAATCGTACGGATTGAGACATCGAAAAGTGTGTGAATCGCCGTTCAGTATGCCGTGCATAGTAGACTTCCGTTTGGCTTTAAAAAGTTTGACTATGGCGTCCGTGGGCTGATAAAGGGTATTCAAATGAGGAAACAATAAAATTTCAAACAAAAAAAACTACAGAGACTTCACACTTCCTTTTATAGACGTGCATCTTACCACTATAGATTAGGTATCCTACAAAATTTGAAGTCATTTGGTTCAGTGGTTCAGAAGCCTTTTGTCTCAGAAATTTGAAAGTCCACAAATATATATAGTATAGATAGATATCAAAGTACCTAAATTTTTTATATGAAAAAAAAAACACCAAAAAAAAAAAAAAAAAAACCAGCAAAAAACCAAAAAACAAAAAAAAAAAACAAACAAAACGAAACAAAAAAATCAACAAAACAAAACAAAAACTAAACAACCAAAACAAAATCTTTGAAAAGAAAAACCACGCAGACCCACCAAAAACAAAAACAAAAACACACACACAAAAAAAAAACCCCAAAAAAAGACCAAAGAAAAAAACCCAAACAAACAAACAAAAAAGAACATCAATAACAAATTCCCCAAAACTACCAACAAAAAAGACACGGAACATTTCCCACGAATCGTTATAACCGGTTCTAGATTCGATTTGGCCACATAGTTTACCCGAATACCCCAGATTCCTACCGGCGTGGATTCCGCCTATGTTGTATTCGAGTCTTGGGATAGCGGGCTGCTGTGTGGCAGGCCATGCCAGCCCTGGGAGTGCTTTGATCTTTGTTTGCCCGGGATGAGGTAGACAAAACCGTTAGCCTTCGAACAGATTTGGGCGCTGAGTTTAATTTGTTTGCTCTGCTTAATTCATTAAATACGACAGGTATTTAGCAGGAAAATGGTAAAAAGGTTTTAAAAAATTTAAAAAAAAAGGAAAGAAAAAGTATCGTGTAAGCGAAAAAAAAATCGTTAACGATTACAACTCAGGCAGTAAAAACCGCAGAAAAGAATACTATTTGTAGGTCTTACATTAATTTTTGTGGATAAAGCTGTGGGAATACCACAGTTTAAACTTTCAGTACACCCGGTCTCATCTGGAGGAACCAATTACGCCATTCTTTTTTCTCGTTTCTAGAGAAAGAGCAAGTAAAGAGTTTCAAACCAAATCTATCAAATGTTGAAAAAGGGCGTTGTCGTTTTTTTGGGTCTTCTATTGCTATAGAAATAATGTCGGCTCAAAATTAAACGGCAGAATTAAAAAAACAAAACCAAAAAACAACAACAACAACAACCTTGTGTTATTATAATGGATACAACTAAAGCCTTTTCTCTCCGCTTATTTTGTCCTCACTCTCTCTTATTGCTATGTGTCCAAAATTCTTCTTACCAGTTTACAATGCTCCAGAGTCAGTTATCGTTGCCGTGTGCCATTTCAAGTCTACAAGAAAATTAATAACCCAGATCATAGTTCTGCTCTTCTTTTGGACCTAAATCTATCTCTGAATCTTTTTTCCGTAGACTGTTCTCCTTCACCAGTTTGACCCCAGTTGGACCAAGAAAATAGACATCATTGAAAAAAAATATTCTCGTTTTTAATCTTTCGAGTTCTTTAACTAAATGCCGCTCTGTTCCTGTAAACGACTTTAAGATTAAGTTTTACTTCTAGAATCACGTCATTCGGTTATTAATTTTTTTATACGACGTTGTGATAAATAATATATATATATATATATATATATATATATATATATATATATATATATATTCGTAAACTTACGAAGGAAAAGGCACAGAAGGCATCACATCTCCAAAACTAGATACGACAGTTCTTGGCAAGGAAAAATATATGAGAAAAATGTAATTTCAAATCTCAAAGTGACGCGGGTGTACAGGACTAATGTAGAAATACCAGGCTGGATCTAGATTCTCTGGTCTCTTTGGTTAATCTGATTGGGAGTTCTCTAATCTAGATGAGAAGGATTTGGATAAAAAAAAAAATTAGACCCTAGATCTAAGTCTAGATATGATCTAGATTCTATTAAGTTCTAATTTAGATCTTAGACAGAAAAACTAGATATCCAGATCTAGATCTAGTAGCTAAAATCTAGCTTTGAGATTGAATGAGACATCTGATCAAGATCTAGATCTAGAATCTAAATCATCTCTATCTAGACTGAGATCTTCTGTAGACTCTAGTATTTCAGGAA
The DNA here is from genome assembly GCA_033675545.1 of Elysia crispata. Taxonomy (NCBI): domain Eukaryota; kingdom Metazoa; phylum Mollusca; class Gastropoda; family Plakobranchidae; genus Elysia; species Elysia crispata. Next base: position 887,804 of record JAWDGP010003892.1, on the reverse strand, counting down.
TGCTCTAGAATGCTGAACTAAGTTTCCTCTGTAGAGCTAGACTCTATGCCTGCATCTTATGGTCCTTTGTAACATGGCCAGAATAACCTTTTACAGTTTTTAAACAACGCAAAGCAGTCACGTTTTGTAAAAAATATACTCGTAAAGATCTTTTTGTGGGTATTTCAAGGCCTCTGCGATTATTACTGAAACTTGTTAATGAATTTTTTATTGTATTTTGAACAATAAAAGTTGATATTGGAAAGTCTATTATTTTACTAATACAAAATTACAGAAATCACCCGGAGCTGATTCGTGTGACAAAAATTACGTGTAGTAGTTAGCAACAGCACAAATCAAATCTAGATAGATTACAATGACGTCGTAAAAGCTGGCCAGATTGAACAGGCTTCCTTCGTAATTATCACAACTAAAAAGAAAAGCCGAAACTTCAGCTGTGGTGACTCTGGTAGCGCGCTGGACTGATTAGTTGGTGGTGGTTGGTTTCGATCCTATACAGTATCGATCATAAGATTTTTTTGTGTGCTTGAACTAGTGCGTGATGTCAAAAGAAAGTGACAGCCTATTTTCAACCTCAAAAGAGAGATATACGTGATTTATATGATCTAGTATAAAGGTGTCTGGACCAGAAAAAAAAAATAAAAAGCCAGAAAATAAAGCAGAAAATATTGAAAATATCGAGGCGTAACAAACAGTTTTCAAAGTCTTACGTTTGGGTTTGCCCTTCTTGAAAACATATGTCATAGCAATAATACATAGAATCCGTCAGCAACATTAACATCTATTGGCGCAAAGGTGACAATGACGTCTATAAATATAGCACATTCCCTTTTTTTTTAGGAAAAGATGGTTGTTTTCTAAATAAATTGTTGAGACAATACTTTCCACAAAGGAAAAATGTACCTAAATTATTCCAAGTTTCTTCACAAGGTTTTCCGCGGCCCACATTAAAGTTCGTTCACCATAGCGACGAAAATCGCAGTCAACACGAATTGCTATTTGTGATGTCAGAGCATTTTGTGGAGCAGCTGCAGATCGTTTCGTGTATACATCCCTTAATGAGAAAGAGAGAGAGAGAGAGGAAGAGAGAGAGAGAGAGAGAGAGAGAGAGAGAGAGAGAGAGAGAGAGAGAGAGAGAGAGAGAGAGAGAGAGAGAGGGAGAGAAGGATAAGTAACATGGGAAAACCACTGATTCAATTTCCAAAATTTATTTTAAGATCTTTCTAAACCCATATGAAGACATGCAATTCCCACAAAAAGTGAATAATGGTGCACTGCCTTTCGGAAATTTATAGCTGCGCATTCATTTAATCCTAAATGCGCTTTACAGAAGATCTATAAAATTAGTTTGCTTGGATCTACAAAATTTGCCAACTATTACTATTTTTTTCTGGTTAGTAAAGGTTTACCAATCCTTTCCACAACGTAAGCACGAAAGTAAAAAAAAAATTGTGATATTTGCTTATATAAGATCGTCTTATGGTTGGAACAACGGTTTCTTAATTAAAAGGAAATATTTTTTTCCATATTTCACAGCTGACCAAAAGTTGATAATTTAACAAAAAACAAACAAATTTACACTTTTCACACTTTCGAGATTATTTAAACATTTACGCACGTTGTGTACGTTCAGTCACAGAAAATTAACGACTCGAAAGTGTCAAGAACGTCATGCATTCGTTTGGTTTGACACGTTTTCAAGACTTGTTATTTTCACGCCGTAAATCCGATAATTACAAAATTAACACTTTTCAAATTCGATTTTCGCAATCGGTAGAAAACTGTGAAGTCAATATGAAGGGGCTGCATACGAACCCTGGTCTGGACTATAAATTGGTGGAGGAATGGAATAAACTGTATCTAAATAGGTCTATTTTGAGGGCCCTAGGTGCTATTTGTTCTATGTAATCCGCACACAACAGCGACCAGAATTGACCTTTGAGATCCGAATCAAGTGTAGATAAAAAAAAAAATTGCTGTACTCTCAAGACGAGGCGCCGTTTCAGGGGGAGGTTGTATTGAGTCGGTAATTTTTTTTTTTTTTAAAAACACACAGGACGGTAAATTGCTTTGAGATTTGAACCAAAAACTTTTAATCATTTTGATGCCGAATTAGCAGGTTTTAAGAGATCCAGGAAGCAGCAAGACATTATCTGGGGGGAAAAGTGATAGCAAGACTGTTTCTCTCAACTGAAAAGATCCAAATACAATGTATAACCGATATTGCATGTAATCTGTCCAGTCAGTGAGCGGTTCAATTCAAGTTCAGCGATCATTTTCAGAGTAGCTTTCTGGGTCGCTTTCTGGATCGCTTCCTCGATCGCTTTCTTGATCTCTCTCTCTGGATCTCGCTCTGACTCGCTTTCTTGATCTCTCTCTGGATCACGCTCTAACTAGCTTTCTTGATCTCTCTCTAAATCACGTTTTGACTCGCTTTCTTGATCTCCCTCTGGATCACGCTCTGACTCGCTTTCTTGATCTCTCTCTGGATCACGCTCTGACTCGCTTTCTTGATCTCTCTCTGGATCACGCTCCAACTAGCTTTCTTGATCTCTCTCTGGATCACGCTCTGACTCGCTTTCTTGATCTCTCTCTAAATCACGTTCTGACACGCTTTCTTGATCTCCCTCTGGATCACGCTCTGACTCGCTTTCTTGATCTCTCTCTGGATCACGCTCTAACTAGCTTTCTTGATCTCTCTCTAAATCACGTTCTGACTCGCTTTCTTGATCTCCCTCTGGATCACGCTCTGACTCGCTTTCTTGATCTCTCTCTAGATCACGCTCCAACTGGCTTTCTTGATCTCTCTCTGGATCACGCTCTGACTAGCTTTCTTGATCTCTCTCTGGATTACGCTCTGACTCGCTTTCTTGATCTCTTTCTAAATCACGTTCTGACTCGCTTTCGTGATCTCCCTCTGGATCACGCTCTGACTCGTTTACTTGATCTCTCTCTGGATCACGCTCTAACTAGCTTTTCTGATCTCTCTCTGGGTCACGCTCTGAATCGCTTTCTTGATCTCCCTCTGGATCACGCTCTGACTCGCTTTCTTGATCTCTCTGTGGATCACGCTCTGACTCGCTTTCTTGATCTCCCTCTGGATCACGCTCTGACTCGCTTTCTTGATCTCTCTGTGGATCACGCTCTGACTCGCTTTCTTGATCTCTCTGTGGATCACGCTCTGACTCGCTTTCTTGATCTCCCTCTGGATCACGCTCTGACTCGCTTTCTTGATCTCTCTGTGGATCACGCTCTGACTCGCTTTCTTGATCTCTCTGTGGATCACGCTCTGACTCGCTTTCTTGATCTCCCTCTGGATCACGCTCTGACTCGCTTTCTTGATCTCTCTGTGGATCACGCTCTGACTCGCTTTCTTGATCTCTCTGTGGATCACGCTCTGACTCGCTTTCTTGATCTCCCTCTGGATCACGCTCTGACTCGCTTTCTTGATCTCTCTCTGGATCACGCTCTGACTCGCTTTCTTGATCTCTCTGTGGATCACGCTCTGACTCGCTTTCTTGATCTCCCTCTGGATCACGCTCTGACTCGCTTTCTTGATCTCTCTGTGGATCACGCTCTGACTCGCTTTCTTGATCTCCCTCTGGATCACGCTCTGACTAGCTTTCTTGATCTCTCTCTGGATTACGCTCTGACTCGCTTTCTTGATCTCTTTCTAAATCACGTTCTGACTCGCTTTCGTGATCTCCCTCTGGATCACGCTCTGACTCGTTTACTTGATCTCTCTCTGGATCACGCTCTAACTAGCTTTTCTGATCTCTCTCTGGGTCACGCTCTGAATCGCTTTCTTGATCTCCCTCTGGATCACGCTCTGACTCGCTTTCTCGATCTCTCTGTGGATCACGCTCTGACTCGCTTTCTTGATCTCCCTCTGGATCACGCTCTGACTCGCTTTCTTGATCTCTCTGTGGATCACGCTCTGACTCGCTTTCTTGATCTCTCTGTGGATCACGCTCTGACTCGCTTTCGTGATCTCCCTCTGGATCACGCTCTGACTCGTTTACTTGATCTCTCTCTGGATCACGCTCTAACTAGCTTTTCTGATCTCTCTCTGGGTCACGCTCTGAATCGCTTTCTTGATCTCCCTCTGGATCACGCTCTGACTCGCTTTCTCGATCTCTCTGTGGATCACGCTCTGACTCGCTTTCTTGATCTCCCTCTGGATCACGCTCTGACTCGCTTTCTTGATCTCTCTGTGGATCACGCTCTGACTCGCTTTCTTGATCTCTCTGTGGATCACGCTCTGACTCGCTTTCTTGATCTCCCTCTGGATCACGCTCTGACTCGCTTTCTTGATCTCTCTGTGGATCACGCTCTGACTCGCTTTCTTGATCTCTCTGTGGATCACGCTCTGACTCGCTTTCTTGATCTCCCTCTGGATCACGCTCTGACTCGCTTTCTTGATCTCTCTGTGGATCACGCTCTGACTCGCTTTCTTGATCTCCCTCTGGATCACGCTCTGACTCGCTTTCTTGATCTCCCTCTGGATCACGCTCTGACTCGCTTTCTTAGTCTCTCTCTGGATCACGCTCTAACTAGCTTTCTTGATCTCTCTCTGGATCACGCTCTAACTAGCTTTCTTGATCTCTCTCTGGATCACGCTCTAACTAGCTTTCTTGATCTCTCTCTGGATCACGCTCTGACTCGCTTTCTTGATCTCTCTCTGGATCACGCTCTAACTAGCTTTCTTGATCTCTCTCTGGATCACGCTCTTACTCGCTTTCTTGATCTCTCTCTAGATCACGCTCTGACTCGCTTTCTTGATCTCTCTCTGGATCACGCTCTGACTCGCTTTCTTGATCTCTCTCTGGATCACGCTCTGACTAGCTTTCTTGATCTCTCTTCTAGATCACGCTCTAACTAGCTTTCTTGATCTCTCTCTAGATCACGCTCTGACTAGCTTTCTTGATCTCTCTCTAGATCACGCTCTGACTAGCTTTCTTGATCTCTACCTGGATCACGCTCTGACTAGCTTTCTTGATCTCTACCTGAATCACGCTCTGACTCGCTTTCTTGATATCTTTCTCTCTCTCTATAGATGACGCTCTGACTAGCTCTCTCCATCTCTCTCTGGATCACGCTCTAACTAGCTTTCTTGATCTTTCTCTGGATCACGCTCTGACTCGCTTTCTTGATCTCTTTCTCGATCACGCTCTGACTCGCTTTCTGGATCGCTTACTGGTTCACTTAGAGCCCAGTCATCAGGATTAAAAACTACTTTGGAGTTTCTCGTTTATACGCGAAAAATCTCACGACTCTACGACAGGAACAATATTTTTTTGAATCATGAAAAAAGTCCCTGCAAATTATTTGCTAAAACATGTCAAAAAGATGAAAACTGCCCAATCTTGGGAGATGCTTTTTGTAGATACAGTTGAATTAACGCTGATTGTAACAAAGACAGGTTAACTGTCTTATCTTGCAAAAAAAAAAAGAGACAAAAATTTGAAATGCGGTATTGGGTTTTGTGATTGTTTTTTTTTTTTTTCTAAAATCCCTCAGTGTATTTAACCAATGAAGTGAGAAGAAACATACGTAATTGTTGTTTTTCTACTGATCTTAAAAATTTCAGTGCTGTAACAATTAAGAATTTTTTTTAAGTATGACAAGAAAAACACATACCTTAAAAAGTAAAAGTCACAAAATAACACAAACAGCTGGATAGTAAGTACAAAATCGCTCGATTTCATACTTTCTTTCTTCTCTCTCTCTTTCTCTCTCTCTCTCTCTCTCTCTCTCTCTCTCTCTCTCTCTCTCTCTCTCTTTTTTTTTTCTCTCTCTCTATCTCCTTCTTTTTATAATTTCTTTGAAAAAAAAAAGAAAGGAGCAACTGGTTCTTTAAGACCTAGTTTTAACATTAACTTTATAAATAAGTCTTCGCTTAATAGTCAGGAAGGAATTCAGGATCAAAGATTCGAATTCGTATTGATTCGGATATCGCCACAAGCTGAAAAGACAATTTTCAGTTTACAAGAAAAATAAAAACCAAAACGAAACAAATCAAAGAAACAAAAAAAAAAAAAAAAAAAAGAAAAAGAAAACGAAAGAAAATTAAGGTTCGACATGGCTTGCTCTCTTAAAGCTATTGGTAGTTCCGTTGAATGACAGAGTATAATTGATTAACCATTTAAATTAAGTATAAAATACTGTGGTGGAGGGAAAGGACACCCTCTGAATCCTTGCTGTAGGTTAGCTGCTTTAATTAATCTACCAGTTTGCACATTCGAATTATCAAGCTGCACTTAAATGAGATGCTGAGAATGTGGCAAAATGATTTTTTTTATTTGTTATGTTACCTATTCCTTTAAGCGTCATGAAATTCTTATTGAGAGAAAATTCTGCCCTTTTTTTATCTTTTTGAAGACTCCTTTAAACTCTCATTATAAGCCCATGAATTTAAGAAAAAAAAAAGTTCCAATAGGGGCACTGGCTTATGGGAATTCTTGGAATCCTTACTGATATGATGATGAGTTTAAAAAAGGACTGAATTAGTTTGAGGTTTTACAAAAGCAGCTAATTCTACTAGCGTGGAAGAATAATTATATTCAATCTGAGAAGTGGAATATGCTTAGAGTTAGATAGAGGAGTGCGGAATTTTATTTATTTCTTTATTTTTTAACTTTTCTTCTATAAATTTTTAACACATTTGAGTCTCAGAAACAAAGCCTTTAAATGCACTATTTCTTTCAACTATCGAAGAGCAGATTACAGTTGCTCTGTGTTTCTTATCAAACAGAATCTGTCTTTGACTTTATTAGAAGGTAACTCTTATAAAACATAATTGAGCGAATAGAAGTATGATTTTCTTCTGAAATTAATTTGCGTTATCTGGGACAACTCTAAAAACTTGTGGGAAAAAAAGCCCTCCTTGAGACATTAAAAAAAGACAAAAAAAAAAAATTAAGAAAAACCGAAACGAAAAACCTTAATTATGAAAGTCTAACAACGACGGACCTCAGAACTATTAAAGCTAGTGAAAGAACCTGCGGGTTTTATGAATATCAAGCCCACACAAAACAAGTACGTCAATATCGAACTGCCCAGCGCCATTTCTTCTGTCCAGCTGTCCATCTTCACTATCCCAGACAGACCTGGGACCTCCAATATTCCGAGGAGGATCTCTTTATTAAGCGCCTGTCTGTTACGGTCCGGAGCGCTCGGTGCAAACTTGGACTGAGACTTTTAGAGTGATTGGAAATTCCCGCGGCCGTCCTGGGTGTGAATAGTTTAACGAGACCAGAAAGTTTAGGGGGTACAAGAGTGTGAGCGACTTCTACACAAGGTATAGAGTGGCGGTGAGAAAGATTGTAAAAGTTTCAACTAGACCCATCAGTAAAAAAATGATGCTTTGGAGTGACTCCAGAAAATGCAGATTTTGTTTCGCCTGCGTGTGGCAGGAAATAATTAGAATTAAATTTGATAACATGACAGTAGTCTTGGCAAGTTAATAATTGCCTCTCTCTCTCTCTCTCTCTCTCTCTCTCTCTCTCTCTCTCTCTCTCTCTCTCTCTCTCTCTGTCTGTCTGCCTCTCTCTCTGTATATATATAATATGTTTAAGTTATATAAAAAATATCCAATGTTAAAGTTGATTCTCATAGATAAACATGTTAAAATGACATCAATCAATCAGTCAATCAGCAAATAAAGCAACCAATCAATCAAGCAACCGACTAACCATCCAATCAATAGAGTAACCAACTAACCAACCAATTCATCAATAGACCAACCAACCAATCAACAATTTAATCAATTAATAAACCAATAACCAACCACCAACCAAGTAACCAACCAATTCATCAATAGACCAACCAACCAATCAACAATTTAATCAATTAATAAACCAATAACCAACCACCAACCAAGTAACCAACCAATTAATCAATAATTTAATCAATCAGCAATGCGATCATCCAACCACCCAACCAATTAATCAAGAAACCAATTAAACCACAAACCAATCAGTCAACCAATCAAACAATCAACCAAACCATTTATTTAGTCCTCATCGATCTCGATTGTTTATTAGTAGTCTGTCATGCTAAGTCAAAACCTGCTGCCGCCATTATTTCAAACTATATTATGGCCTCTGATTTTAAGCTACGCCATTTAAAGTGTTTGAGATGATCAATCTAGAGTCTTTTGAAATTTCAAGCCAGCAAGCAAAATTACATGGTTATTTAATTTCAAATCTTTATTCAGCAATCTGGTTTTGATCTGTGGATTTGTACTAGGTGTAAAAGTCACTTCCTAAACTCGTAGTGAGTTTCCCGGGACGTGTAGACTTTGTACAAAACGGTAAAGCGATGGATAAGAGCACAGGTTGTGTGCATGTCTACATTACAAAAACGTGTATCTGTGTTTTAACTTATAGCACGATCTTGAATTAAATTTAGTTGTGAAACTGCGTCCGTTATTCTGTGTATAATATTATTTATCATTTGTTATGTATCTTCAAATCCCTAGATCTATCTTTTTATGGTCGGGCCTTTATCGGTGTATGACTGCCTCGGGATAATGCTCAGACACTCAAGCAGACATGATAAAGACAAGCAGACAAACAGACAGACGATGGTAGAAAGTGATACAGACTTATGGGATATGACTTTTATAAACCATACATAAAGCTTCCTCGGTCTTAAGCCCAGTTTTTGTATGAAGTTACCCGGATTTCTCAAAATAACTGCTTTGTATTATGTTATTACAACAGGGTGGGTATTGTATACCATTGCAACTACAGGCAGAGTGAAGTTTTGCATACATCTAGGTGTGGCCGGAGATTTCCTGAGCCAAGCCTTCCTGGATGCGCTTTTATTTTGGATCGAAGATGCTATTTTCAGAATAGGCGATAAGACACTGCTTTCTCACCACTAACAATTTTATTTGGTTGATAGTTTATTTATGGAAAAGGTTTAACTGTAATTTTGAATGCGAAAGAAAATTTCAATGGGTTGAAAGCTCTGAAAGTAAAATTAGAAAAGTTGAAAAATAAAATTCTCATAGAATAAAACCCAAATGATAATAGGAGCGTTTAGTTTTGCACCTTATAGAAAAATTATAATCGAACAAGCCTTTACAAACTTTCAAATGAGGGCCTCTGAAAATTTACATTGCCTGAAATTTCAAATTTTCAGTCTCTAAAAAACTCGTCCACTTAACCTCATGCTTGTTTCAGAGTTAGATAGTTTGATAATTCTCTATTCCACTCAAAACGCGATTAGCATGCTACAGAAGCCCTCGTGGGGCACGGGAGAGCTGAGAAGATGAGACCCAAATTTATTCACCATAGGCCTGCGCCTGGGTTCCAAACACAGGGTGGGAGGAAAGTGTAAGAAAACATGGGAGTTTGGTCTGGGAACAGAGTGCTATAAAGTAGTGCTAGGTAAAGGAGTCTTTCCTACAGCCTCAGAATCTCTCTCGTGGATCTTATGAAATTTATTTGCGGAAAAAAAGAATAAGTTCTGCAGAATCTTGACTGCGTTTCAAATTTTTATTCTTTCTTATCATAATCAGGAAAATAAAAAAAAAACCAAGGCATGTATACAACCATTGAAAACAGATTTTGAGATATTTGGTGCTCAATCATAATTAAATTCCTTTACGGAAATCTTAAGCCACGAGTATTTAAGACAAACATGTACGGATGTATTCTGTGTAAACACAGACGATCAGTATCTCGGAGATAGCGTTTACTTCAAGCTATGCAGGATCAAGAAGACAGCCTGCGGAAATCCACTAGACTCCAGCTGGTAGATCTTACTCTCTAAGGTGTTTGGTTTAAGATACAAAGTCTTCTGAGGAAGTTAGCGAGATAAGCTCTGTTGATTCCGATAATCTTAGGCCTTGTGAGCCGGGATTTTTTCCCGATAAGGCGAAAGAGGTAAGGTGGAAAGTGGATTCGTTGTTTATATACGGATTTTTCTTCTGGATATTCATACAGCGGAGTTAAGCTTATCACCTTTCGCCTATGATCCTTCCAGAAATCTTTCGATTTTTCCGTCGTTTCGATGAATTCAAATAATTGAACACACGTATGGATCAATATTTTGAAATTATGCAGTTTCATCCTGGTAGGAGGCTTACGTCCAGTGACACAATCATAGCCGTGCACTACTAGCATTCAAGCCTTTCTCAGTACACTTTTGTTATACAATATAAGAGGAGACAGATCATCCGAGTATGTGACCTGAACTAGTTTCAAAACAAGATTAACAAAGATGTTCAAATTGACTCAGAATAGTTTTTGTTGTGAGGGAAATTTGGAGGAAGGGGGAAATCGTTAAAACTTTGTTTTTAAAAGGAGCATAAAAATACACATAACAACAACAAGAACAAGATCAAGAACAACAAGAACAAGATCAAGAACAACAAGAACAAGATCAAGAACAACAACAACAACAACAACAACAACAACAACAACAACAATAATAATAATAATAATAATAATAATAATAATAATAATAATAATAATAATAATAATAATAATAATAATAATAATAATAATAATAATAATAATAATAATAATAATAATAATAATAATAATGATGATAATAATAAGGGTTGGGTTTTTCTTAATTTCATAATAGATGTAGGCGGTTCGAAATCTGGCTGTCGCAGCCAGGTCTGTGCTTCGGTTACAGGACGCCAGAACGCTCAGTGAATAGACAGGTGGGTTAACAATCATGGGGTTTCCATTTGATCCCAAGGCGTGTTCGATCTACAGGTGAGATCAGACTGGTGACCTGATAGCAGTTCTATTATTAGCTCGGTAGAAGCCGACCTATTTTTTTTAATTGTTTACACTCATATTGCTGCAAGAGAGGTAATTTCTATTTAACATATCAACCTTCTTTACTTAAAGAACAAAAACGATACTATAAATGAAAAGATTCTTTTATCTCTGAAGCAATTTTCGATAATTACATTCATTCCCTACATGGTCTCGCTATTTGATAGGACCTACAAATCTTTCAATTGTAGTGAGTTATTTCTGGGTTGTTTGCGAAGAGCTAACATTGTTGGCTTAAAAAAGTGTCTGTATTGAAGATTCTATGTAGCCACCCGTATGTTTGTCCTCTTTATTATGGACCCAAACGCTAACATAAGCCAACAAGCAGGTTGCAGAGCTTGGTTAAAAGAGCAATGAACTAAACAATGCATTATTCAATACTAAAATTAGCACAACGTTAACACATGTGTAGACTTTCATGGGCACCAGACGGAAACTTTTATCACGGCTTTTACCCGTCATAAACGAAATGCCGAATATAGCAACCGGTTTTTGATGAATCAATATTTGATATATTGGTCTTTTTCATACTCGCGGGTCCGACGGTTACTACTTTCGGCGGTTCCTGTTACATAAGTTTCCGAAATCGGAAGCAGCCGACACCGGGCAGTTCAATATAGGTCGGAAACAATATTGCTCCACGGAAATCCCCTTCTGTATTGCTCGGGCTACCGTGTTCGATAGTTGGGTGGATGACGTCATGCCCGCGTTCCATTCTAAATCCGAATAGATCGGCCAGATTTTCAAAGAGTCCGTCATGAAAACTGTGAAAAGGGGCTACGTGGCCGAGACGAGAGAAATATCCAGACCGAGAGGGTGGAGTTCAAGCTGGTCTCTATGAAGACGTGTTATCTAGATCTAGAGTCAATTTTTATCTCTCTAGACTGGATCGTGTACAAGATTGTCAAGATTTCCCCCGTCAGTAAACTATTCTGTTTGATATTGGGATTTGTTATTGTATTGACAATTCGTCTAAATTTAATATTCTTTTTAAAGTCAAAACTTAATGTAGACTTGGGACTCTTGAAGTAGGTAAACTCAAGCACCTGATGGACAAATTGTTAAAAAAAAGCTTCCTAAAAGTTGCGGTGAAACACATCATTTCGACCCTAGAAAAACTGGCAACAGTTTATTTCAAAGGTTAAAGGCTACACAACAATTTTGCCTGTACTTTTTGTACCATTAAAACTATGGATCAATGGTTTTGGTCATTTTAATGCCTTCCTTAGTCTATTATAAAAACTAAACCCCAACATTCTCTGTCTTTTACTGATTTACTGTTTCGCTTGGATTTTTGTAGTCTCAACATATTCTCTCTCTCTCTCTCTCTCTCTCTCTCTCTCTCTTCTCTCCCCCCCCCCCCCCCCCCCACGCACACTTATTAAAAAATCTTTTATAACAATTAAAGCGTCTAATGTTCAACAGGCACGGTTCAAGCAAGATAGAGAAGACAAAAATGGGACTGGGAAGATGTCCGGATAAAATCAAAGCAATATTAACCGACGAAAAGATCTTAAATAAGATTTTCAGGAAAAAGAAAATTTACTTGATGCTTAGCAGCTCAATTACATCTTTATGCAAAAGAAGGAAAAGCACAATAAATGTATAAAAACAACAGAACAACTGCAACCTTTTCTGTCCCTTTTCCGATTGAAGTTTTATGTGTCAAGAAAAAACGGAGAGAGGCTGGCTGGTCGACATGACATTTTATTGTGACCGTTTGTCAAAACATTCGGCCCAAACCTACTTATTGAATTTTCATTTTCACACCGCATTTTCAGATTGTCATAAACTCCCTTTTTCTGAGAAAGACATTTCAAAATAGAAAAAAAGAAAATAATGAAGTTGTGAAAATGACTTGCCTTGGGAAGAAAGCTAAAAAAGGTACACGCAAGTAACCATGAAATTTCTATAATGGTAGGGTGGTTAACTTTAGTTGTGAGCATGCGTAGATAAGCTGTGTGGAAGATTGTGACATGGGACTTAATTCATCTTATACCCAAATTAACGTCCATCATATTTTTTTTTAAAGTCCATGTCACCGATCACCAAACTAAATTCCACCAGCAGACTATGGATTTGAAATATTTCATGAACTCAATGTGATTTGTTGAATCAAGAAACATAGAAACTTTTAGATCGAGACATTGGCACCCACTTTTCTGGATATCACGAGGTATCACTGTAGATTCTAATCCCGCAAAAATCACCGTCGCCGCTAAAAGCCGTAATACCACTAGAGACAAGAGCTCAGGAGTTGAGAGATCCTCAATCTGATTTGTTAGCTCAGTTATCTTTAACAAGCCTGCGCCTTCGATTGCGCATGTCCGCCGGCATTCATTTGCTAGTCCGAGGCGCGAGTCGACGAATTTCCGATTTGAAACGATTCTGTTTGAATTTCTGATACACCGGCGAACGACGTGCGTCACTATTGGACACTTATCTGGCTAGACCTGCGTCATACAAGAGCTCAAAGTAAATCCCGGAACGGCTGAACGTTTCCATTCTATCTTCTGCCGAGCAGTACCGGTAGTCCTGGAAAATGTTAACAAACTTTGTAATCTTCGGACCACAGAGAACTAGATCTAGGAGACATAGGACCAGAAGAAGCGATTAGTCGTTAACAAATCGCGGAAGTTATATTTATTCTTCTATTCCGGCCGATGTATTAGTGGACACGGCGCATATGGTCAACCCAATGTTTATCTTTGACAAACGGCTTAAAATTTAATGACGTCCTTCTCCGAATTAAGACAGGCTGCACGGTGCAAGGTGTGTCCATCATTTGGGATAACACCTAGTTCTGTTTCTTTCTCTTACTTTCAGTTTCCCCCACCCCCAACCCCCTAAGGGAATTGTGAATATGTATTATTATTAATCTATACTTCCAACTAGGTAGCATAACTCTTTGTGAAATCGCTTGAACAGATTAGGAAAGTACAGAATTTTTTTCCCCTGAATAAAAGCTTATACTTTAGTTAAATATACATGTATTTTATTTCACTAATTATTTTTGTAACCTTGTTTTCCTCGTAGTAAGTATACTTGCTTAATCGTTTTTTTTTTTTTTGTTTTTTTGTTTTCTTTTTATATGGGAAACGTGTGTGTGGGTAGTGTTCTTGCCCTGACTTTTTGACTGTATCATTATCAAATAAATTTAAACGCTTAACTCTCCCCCCTCCACGCCGTTCCCAGTCCAGTTTTTCAGTAAGATTGTTTGATATAGCCCGTCCACAAGATATAGATATGAGGCATATCGGATAAGCCGCATCAGATTGGGCCGTGCCGCAACTGAATCGATGCATGAATCCAACTTTGAATGGTTTTTCATTGGACACGACTTTTTCATCTCCCCAAACTACTTTTCACATTTGTATCTCCAGAGGATTACACCAGTCCTAAACAATATCATCATCATCATCATCATCATCATCATCATTATTATTATTATTATTATTATTATTATTATTATTATTATTATTATTATTATTATTATTATTATTATTATTATTATTATTACTATTATTACTATTATTATTATTATTATTATTATTATTATTATTATTATTATTATTATTATTATTATTATTATTATTATTACTATTATTATTATTATTATTATTATTATTATTATTATTATTATTATTATTATTATTATTACTATTATTATTATTATTATTATTATTATTATTATTATTATTACTATTACTATTATTATTATTATTATTATTATTATTATTATTATTATTATTATTATTATTATTATTATTATTATTATGGTCTCATTAGAGAAATAAATCAAATTCGAACTGCGTAAAGAAAAGCGCCCAGATTTGGTTAACCTTTTTTGCTTGAGATCCCTACTCCATAAATTTAGAACAGAAAGAAATATTCTCTTGACAACATAATTCTTTGAGAAGATTTTTAATGTCGTAAGGTTCTGTACACTTTAGAGCTAGTAAATGAATGGCTATGGAAGATGTACATTTGTTGTTGTTGTAAATTTTTTTTTCTCCAACGTAAATTGTCTTTCCAACCTGTTCATTTGAAAAGTAAAACATACTTGGATGTGGTCTCTCTCTCTCTCTCTCTCTCTCTCTCTCTCTCTCTCTCTCTCTCTCTCTCTATATATATATATATATATATATATATATATATATATATCAATATAATTGTACACTCACAAGCATGGTTCCCCGTCAAATGAACAGGTTGGGAAGACAGTTACGTCTTAAATTATAATTGTGTGAATGGGTAAAAATCGAGGCCTCCTTAAATACAGGCCAAGTCACCGAGATGAACAAACTTTTACATGTTAAGTGTGACAGCGATCTATTTCTTTTATCTTCTGTGGTCAGAACGCACTTTTTGTTTAGCGCACAAGCCCACACCACAAAACTATTAAACTGTCCTAGTTTCGCCAATGGTATAGCTCATTCTTGCACTTACTGCAAAGGTTGGCTTATTTCGGCTACTCGGCCTGTTCCTCAGTAAGCCACGGTAAAAATGGAAACAATTCGAACGAAGTCGTCACTGCTTGTGGCCGAACGGTATGGAACACGGTCGATTGCCTGCACGTGACCCCGATCTCTTGGATTTCGGCTTATGCAATTTTATTCCATTTAAAAAAAAAAAAAAAAAAAAGAATCCATCTCCTTCATGACGGTTTAATGTCCTGTCCAACATTTTTTAACACGTTGCACTAAACATTGCTGACGCACACACACACAAGAACTCGGTATAACTTAAAAGCTCTATGAACTATAATTTTTAAATTTTTTGTAGATTTAATCAAATGCTGTTTTATGGAGTTAATCCCAACACCGATTACCTTCTACCCAGTTGTTGATTTTACGATTCCTGTGGCGCATTGAGTAATTGTTAACATTTTTTCCTATGCTTCTTAATATATCTATCTAATAAAGAAATGGTGAGCAATCGCAGACAAAGCATGACAGATTGACGACTTAGCCAACAAAATCTAATTAATCTCTTTCAAAACACCTCATGATTTATACTTTGCAGTCTAGAAAAAAGATAATCGTTTTAAGTAAAACAAGATATTTAAAAGGAAATTGATGAAATTATCAGTCTGTTTTTTGGAAGATCTAGCTCTAGATGTATTTCTAAAGCTGTTACTAGAATTATAAATGTCTAAAAAAAATGCGATGGTATGGCAAGCCGAGTTATTATTACTCTGCATTTAAACTTTTTGCTCAAAGAGAGGTTATGATAAGTTTCTGCAAATAGATTCACGTGCATTCATTCCATACATATGCTTTGGATTTTGTTGTTGAGGCTTAATCAATTTTCAGTGCTGCCTGTTTATGTATATTGTATTTTGTAAAGTGAATACTATCAGGACTGAGATTTTACCCTCATATTTTACGTAGGTGATTTAGGTAAAAGTGTCTGTTAGCGCAGGTGGAGAGGCTGTTGAATCTATATCGGGATACTATATTCGTGTATAAGAATGAGACTACGGCTAGTTTCCAAGGATGGTAGCCATCTTTCTTTTGCCATCGTCCTTTGATGCTTTTGTCAATGGTGATCTATGCTCAGACCAGAATAATGCATAACGGAAGCATGTGTTTGCCGTTTACAAAATGAATATCGGTGCAATTGTTTTTTAGTTTGGCCATTTTCAGCTTTTTTTTTTTCGGGGGGAGGGGATGTCGTGGATAGCAGTCCTCGATTGGTGCGTGTTGTCACATTTTAGTAAGTAACCGAAGCAATAATGATGAGGTCTCTTGTCTGTTGTCACATTTTAGTAAGTAACCGAAGCAATAATGATGAGGTCTCTTGTCTGTTGTCACATTTTAGTAAGTAACCGAAGCAATAATGATGAGGTCTCTTGTCTGTTGTCACATTTTAGTAAGTAACCGAAGCAATAATGATGAGGTCTCTTGTCTGTTGTCACATTTTAGTAAGTAACCGAAGCAATAATGATGAGGTCTCTTGTCTGTTGTCACATTTTAGTAAGTAACCGAAGCAATAATGATGAGGTCTCTTGTCTGTTGTCACATTTTAGTAAGTAACCGAAGCAATAATGATGAGGTCTCTTGTCTGTTGTCACATTTTAGTAAGTAACCGAAGCAATAATGATGAGGTCTCTTGTCTGTTGTCACATTTTAGTAAGTAACCGAAGCAATAATGATGAGGTCTCTTGTCTGTTGTCACATTTTAGTAAGTAACCGAAGCAATAATGATCAGGGCGCTTGTCTGTTGTCACATTTTAGTAAGTAACCGAAGCAATAATGATCAGGGCGCTTGTCTGTTGTCACATTTTAGTAAGTAACCGAAGCAATAATGATGAGGTCTCTTGTCTGTTGTCACATTTTAGTAAGTAACCGAAGCAATAATGATGAGGTCTCTTGTCTGTTGTCACATTTTAGTAAGTAACCGAAGCAATAATGATGAGGTCTCTTGTCTGTTGTCACATTTTAGTAAGTAACCGAAGCAATAATGATGAGGTCTCTTGTCTGTTGTCACATTTTAGTAAGTAACCGAAGCAATAATGATGAGGTCTCTTGTCTGTTGTCACATTTTAGTAAGTAACCGAAGCAATAATGATGAGGTCTCTTGTCTGTTGTCACATTTTAGTAAGTAACCGAAGCAATAATGATGAGGTCTCTTGTCTGTTGTCACATTTTAGTAAGTAACCGAAGCAATAATGATGAGGTCTCTTGTCTGTTGTCACATTTTAGTAAGTAACCGAAGCAATAATGATGAGGTCTCTTGTCTGTTGTCACATTTTAGTAAGTAACCGAAGCAATAATGATCAGGGCGCTTGTCTATTATCATATTTTATAGACCGTATATTACTACGGCTAATGTGAGAAATACATGTTTGTCAAATACCGCATTATGGATAAGTTGTTCAGGTTATATCACAAGAATTGGAATCCGTGGCTATGACTGAGATAGCTTACTAGAGCTCTATCATCAAGATTGGTGTTTATGAAATTATCTCGACTGATGTCTGCCTACAGCCATGTTTAATACATGAGAATTAGCCTAAAATATTCACAGAGATAGTAAAATCTGTTGACGTATGAGAATGAAAATAAGCCTGCATTCATTGTAATACTATCTTCTTCAGAAAATCTTCGACTTAGGATGAAAAGAAAAGTTAGCTTGCGGAATATTTAAAGTAGGAAAAATATGCCTTCTATGTATCACTTAATTCTCCGCCCCCTTTCCCCCCCCCCCCCCGCCCCCATACACACACACTAACACACCTCCCTCCCCACCTACTCTGCGACCCACGAGCCCTGGCTGCGAGTTGCCTAATCAATACATAAGGTTTGAAGGGGTCCCGTCTCCTGGTGTCCAACAGATTGTGCACGGCGAACATCACTCTTTTCTTATCCTTCACGTGGGGTGCCAGACCCGTCTTGTTTTGTCAACATACCTTTCACGCCAGGGCCTCCAATTGATGCGAAACGGATCACGACTTCGCTGTTCGCTGTCCGAGCCAAAAAGACAAAAAAAATATAAGATGGCTGGACAATTGTGTTGTGTTGACACTTCGTCTGGCCAGGTGACTAATTGTCTCACTTACCTGGTGAGCGTAAGAGTTATAGTTCTCTCTCTCTCTCTCTCTCTCTCTCTCTCTCTCTCTCTCTCTCTCTCTCTCTCTCTCTCTTTCTTTGTCTCTCTCTTTCTCTCTCTCTCACTCTCTTTCTTTGTCTCTCTCTCTCTCTCTCTCTCTCTCTCTCTCTCTCTCTCTCTCTCTCTCTCTTTCTCTCTCTATATATATATCTATCTGGCTCAGCATTTTGTTTTTGCTTTGTTTTATTTTGTTTTTGCATAGTATGTGCATAAACGAAACTTCATGGCAAAGATGAAAGAAAAAATTTCATATTTCTCATCGAACTTTTGAGTAAAATGGATAACTAAAAATACCAAATTAAGCTGATTGATCATTTAAAGCGAAACTCTACTATGGTAAAAATAAATCAATCATAAAAAAAACTTAAAGGCAATCGTGAAATCGATGGATAAACAACTAATCGCAGAGGTCTCATGATACTTGGAAAGTGTCATCTCTTGACGTAGGATATTCCTGTAAATAGCATCTGGTCAACGATCTACGTCTAAACAGCCATATCAAAGAAAATAGGCAAAAAATCGTACATTTACGTCTTACAAATTTCAAGCTGGACAATATCGCTGAAGTAAACAACTGGAAGAGTCAAAAGAAATTAAAAAAACAAATATATAGAAGTTAATATTAAAACTACGTCAGCAATTATATAATAAATAAATGACACATACGTCATTGACCGTAAAAAAAAATCGATATGACTATCTAAACTAAAAGAACCAGGAAAAGGTGTTGAAGTTCTATGGGAGGTGTATCGTTAGGAATGTAAGGTGAGTTTCAAGTTTTGACCCTTCCCAAAATTACATGGGTCAAATACCGAAGGTTCATTCACATTGCTTTTGTCGTGCTGACCAATTGCCTTGTTTCATGTTCGAGAAATTAACCAGAAAGAGTTGCTTAAATGGCGTCCAAGAAGATAATTATTAAGAAAAAAAATAACAACGACAACACCAACAACAAAACAAAGAGAACATGAGATGGGCACTTCTATTTTTCTGAGGCAGATCTATTCTCCCCTTTGCGCCATAACTTTCATATCAAATATTGTCAATATTGTTATTACCTTGCAAGTAGTTCATTTAGTTCCACCCCACCAAACCCTTTTACTCATATCAAAACACGCTTTCCCTAGTGCCTAAAATGCCCTCCCGCCCTTTTCTATCTCCCCTTCTCTCTCTCTCTCTCTCTCTCTCTCTCTCTCTCTCTCTCTCCCTCTCTCTATCTATCTCTTTTAAGCAGAAATTGTACATTAAAGCGTTATAAACATGAATTTGGACTAAAAAGTCTGCCTTTTTCAATTACAACCGTCTTGCCCTCCTGTCTTCTTTTCTTCCTTACGTAGATAGATACATAGATAGAGGTAGATAATTAGATAAATAGATGTTTATTTTAAAAAAAAATTAGGTCTACCTAGTAGTAGTGCATGCTTGGTTCACGATTTTAAAGTTTCATGCCTAGTGGCACTCGTCAGGTGAAATTCTCGAGCACTGCTTTTTTTGTGTGTTATTTCGACTTCACACAGTACTAAATAGATAGATAGATAGATAGATAGATAGATAGATAAAAAGATAGATAAATAAATAGATTGACAGGTTTTTTTCTTTTCTTTCTCTGTCTGAACTTTGAGTCCTCTCTAGATGTTCGTAAGTCTGATGTCGCAAACAGAGCGCACAGCACAGGACTGTAAATTCCTCTTTTCTGCTCCAGGAAGCCTTAATTAAGATAGGCCAGTTTTAATGAGATCCGAACAAACTATCTACTATCCTAAACCAGACTATCGAATAGGGACACCACACAATCTACCGACAAAACAATGTGGCACCCCAAACCGATAAAAAAAAATATTGCACTGAGAGATTTTAGAGAAGGAATGCGCAAGTAGTATATATATCGATATATCGTATTCTGCCAAATATCGAGAAGACAATTTGAGAAGATAATCGTCTCATGAGAAAGAGCAGCTGGCAAATTTTATTACGGATAGGCGGAGTCTCGCAGTTGCTTCCAGGATCTGTTAAGCCTTAAAGTTAATCCTTCGGGACACAGTATCGAGTAATTTCTGTCATGGGTACCAATGTTAGTTATGAGTTTCGTTAGACCCAGGACCGAAAACGGTTGTCTGAATGGTCTCAAATTAAAGGCAGGCATTTTGATGTGACGGGACATCGTTTTGCTAACATTCCAATACTAAAGAAGGATCTAGGAGTTCAAAAAGCTAAGTTATCGTGCGCTAAGTGAACACTTCTTACCACAAGCTTCTTCTGTTTCTTGTTCTTGTTCTTGTTTTCGTTCTTCTTGTTCTTGTTCTTGTTCTTATTCTTGTTCTTGTTCTTGTTCTTGTTCTTGTTCTTCTTCTTCTTCTTCTTCTTCTTCTTCTTCTTCTTCTTCTTCTTCTTCTTCTTCTTCTTCTTCTTCTTCTTCTTCTTCTTCTTCTTCTTCTTCTTCTTCTTCTTAGTCTTATTCTTCTTGTTCTTGTTCTTGTTCTTGTTCTTATTCTTGTTCTTGTTCTTGTTCTTGTTCTTGTTGTTGTTCTTCTTCTTCACATTACAATATTTTTTTTTCTAAAGATAGAGGTACATTACAAGCATTTCTTTTGATATTTATATTGCTCTAAAGTAAAGTTTAGGAAATAGAAATCATAAAAGTTTAGTTTCGTTCATTATTTCCTTTTTTCACTGAATTTTTTTTAACAATTTGATTTATCCCTTGGTTCCTCAATATTACATGCACAAGTAAAAGAAAGAGGACAAACCAAAATATCCAGCGGTAACAAGCAATAATTATGCATTATACCTCAAGTGTCTTTTTACCATCCGATTCCCAACCCTTCCCTGACAGGTTTCGTGCGCACAAGTCATTATTTTTTTTTTTTAATCCAGACTACAAAATTCTCAGCTTTTCTATGTGCTATAAGTTATATTATTTTAATTATTCTTTTAAAGATGTCGAGTCATCATCATCATCATCATCATAATAGTCCTTCTCTTCATTCTCCTCTTCCTCCTGCTCCTCCTCCTCCTCGTCATCATCATTATCATGATCATGATCATCATACCCATCATCACCATCAATGTGGTCCTCATCATCGCTATCAATGTGGTTCTCTTTCTCCTCCTCTTCCTCCTCATCATCATCAACACCAACATCATCATTATCATCATTTTCAAAGCATTATTTCGACCTGCAACAATGTATACACCTCTAAAAAGGTCACCTAAACCTTTTTTTTTAAATTATTTTCTACAAAATAGTTGGACTAGCTTTTGGGTTTTGAAAGGATTTATATTTTCATCATTTTTGCCCAATTTTTTACTAACACAATTAATTTAGCGGTTCTTGAACAGCTCACGTATGAATAAAGATATCTTTTTCTGAAAGATCAACACTGTTGTCAAACTCAGGCCTGGCCATATTTAATCAACGTAATGTTGTATAACAAGACCTACTCAAAGTAAAGAACAACCAGACGAAACGAGGTCAAGGAAAATCCTAAATTCGGCGGCCGCTTTCGTCTCAGGTGACCAGTAGGACACCTCAGACTGGCCTGGGGCTGACCAATGTGACGTGTCTCCCTACCTGGCGGAGGGTCTGGGTCAGACGCCTGGGGATGTATGTCCAGGGATCGATTCAGAGCTGCAGCAATGACCACGTCATCTATTACCCCTGGTCTGACCTCACCCTGACAGCAGCTGTGGGGTTTGTCGTCTCGTCTCCGGGAGCCATATCTGACATTTTCGGCCTGCTGTAGCGATCTTTCTTCCATCCTCCTTTCCAAAAGCTTCTCCATTTCTTGCAAAGCGCAGTGTCTCGTTTAGGTTTTGTGCTTTCTTCGGAAGAAAATTTCATACACGATTCAACCATCATGACACCACACCTAGTTATATCGAAAGTTTAAGATGGAGAGATGAGTAGAAAAAGAGTTACATATGTAGGACGAATGAGAAAAAGAAAAAAAGAGAAAGCTAATCAAGTAAAAAAAGAGATAGATAGACAGGAAGAAAGAAAGAAAGAGAGAGAGAGAGGAAGGGAGAGAGAGGAAAAGTAAGAGAGAGTCAAAGTGAGAGAGAGAAAGATAGATAGAGAGAGAAAAAGCAAGAGAGAGTCAAAGAGAGAGAGAGAGAGAGAGAGAGAGAGAGAGAGAGAGAGAGAGAGAGAGAGAGAGAGAGAGAGAGAGGGAGAGAGAGAACAGACAAATAAAATCATAATCTGGCGTCCCAGCAAAGACCTAGAGTCCTTCAGAAGAAGCATAGCAAACCAGAGAATTAGATCACACAGAGAGAATCATATTTAAGAGTGAAAGTTTCGAAGGAGATTTTCTTGTTCTCTAAACTCTGCGATAAATATCGTGGTGCAAATTAAGCTAAATAGATTATTTAATGCTTTAGATATCTCATACACTACTGTTGTAGTCTAATGAAGTTAAGCGATATACTACTTTTTGCTCATGTCATCTGTCTTAAAAAACAATTAAAAACTCAATTACAGCAATATTGGTCAATAGTATTGACCTGGGATTCGATGCACAGTTTATTATTTTCACTGGCTCTTTGAAGAACTCCAATATCATGCGATTGAATGTACATGATGAAATCTATTAATGGCCATATTGATTATAAGTTATTTCAGTATTTCACGGTTCATAACTCATCCGTTCACTCCAGAAAAAATTATCTTTCCTTTTCTCTTATTTTGGTGGTGCTTAAGATGGGCCAAAATGTCATTGCGTGGTCAGAACCAATCAGTTTCCATTGATTGGAGCACGGTTATGAGTCATCGCACTACAAAATGTCTTGTCGTGGCACTTAAAACATAAGTCTACCAGGCGGATTTGGTCAGATCTGCAATATCCTGGCGAGAGCCTCTCAAATCGCTGGTCCGCGCGAAGTTGTGTCATTGGTCATGACAAAAATAGAATTTGCGACTATGCTGCTGCTGCTGCTGCTGCTGCTGCTGATGATGATGATGATGATAATGATGATGATGATGATGATGATGATGATGATGATGATGATGATGATGATAATGATGATGATAATGATGATGTTGATGAGGATGAAGGTGATGGTGAGGATGATTGTAATGATGCTAATAACGATCGCGATAGATGATGATTAGGATGATAAGTGGTGATGTTGATGGTGATGATCAGAATGATGATGCTAAAGATGATGATTAGGAAGATGGTACTCATGATGATGATGATGATGATGATGATGATGATGATGATGGTGGTGGTGGTGGTGGTGGTGCTGATGATGGAATCAGTAATATAATGAGGATGAGGATGACAGTGATAATGATAAGAATTATGATGCTGATATCAATGGTGATGATGAGGTTTGAATGGTGATGAAGCCGGTGGTGAAGATAAACACTTTGCAGCCGTACGTGTTGTTTATGTCCGGAGAGTAAAGGAACAATAGAAGAAAAAAAAAAGAAGAAAAGTTTGATTTTACAGAAAATAATACATTCGGGGGCTTGATGCTATTTTCACCCGTTGAAACCAAAATGTCGATGACGCATAGATCAAGGCGTCCCCTGATAACCATGGTGACCGACGCAGAACTCTTTGTCTCAGAGGAAGATGACGCTCGTTCTTTGACATTTCATGGTGTTGTGATGAGGTTGCTATTGTTAAGATATCGGTGAATACGCAAATCGTCAGGCGTCGTCAACCTTGTGTACAGTTGCATGTGGTAGGACGAAATAAAAATTCTTAACCAGCATCATCAGCGTCATCATTTAGATTATTTTTTCCCTAGGCTATGAACATCATCATACTGCAATTAAAATCATATAACCATCGTTATCATCATCATCATCATCATCATCATCATCATCATCATCATCGTTATATTTATTATCATCATCATTATCATTATTATTATCGTGATCATGATTATTATCATCCTTGTCTTTGATATCATTATTATTTTTATCAGATTTTTTGTTTGTACAGGATTGTTCCCTTTTTATGTTTCAAGAAAACATGTCTTTTGACACAATGATTGTAATGTTATTGACTTAAACAAATGTTTTGCTTTCTCGTTTTATTTTTTTCTATTATCATACTATTAAAAAGACTCCATAATTTGAAACGACTTTAAAGAAAGAAGACCTTTTAAAAAGAGTAGAAAATAAAATGTTTCTTCCGATCGGAAGAATATTTTCTGTATCCAGATATTATATCAGTCTAGTCCAGAAGATTCTTCGTGTGCTCATAATAGCAGCATAGCACAGAGCTAGGAAATCATATATTTCAGAATAACAGTATAATATGAATAGCTAGCTAAATTTGTAAAATCTAGACCTATTTATAGATCCTTTTAATGTTGATATTTAAAAAAGTTTGAATAAACGCGCAGTTATGAATTCTTGCAAGGCTGTACACCTGATATAGCAAAAAATAAGGTTTCCAGAAGAAAGGATACATTTTTAAATTGAAAAAAGGACAACATTATATTTAAATGAAGCAAATTAAGACTAGGGATATAAACTCATTGTGGGAGAGCAAAGTTTTTGACTATATTAGCCATTGGGATAATCAAACACTAACAAGAGCAAACGAGTATAGATTCAGCTTTGAATCCGAACCAGAAAAAGCTTATCTGATACGAGAAATCGAAAAATGAAAGCAAGCCTTCGTCCTAGAGTTTTGCTTATCACGTCAATGTGTCTTGTTTCTAAAAGTTGAAATTCCAACAACAAATTAAAAATCAACAATAATATCAATGATAGAATTAGTGAAACTGAAATTAATCAAAGCATTCAATGAAAAGTTTACTGTGAACAGATTGAAATGAATTAAACGAATGTTACTTAAACTATAGCAACTTACAAAACTTTTAACTCGTCTCTTGTTTGATTTTAGAGCATACTGAATGTTTTTTTAATGTTGATAATTAGAATAAAAAGTCGTGACGTTGATGCTTCGAAATAATTTAAAGATTAAAACTCTCAGCTCAGTCAACAGAATGATTGAGTAACGGATGTGCTAACCTGCCAAACCAGCTCTAATAAACACAAGATGAATTTTTAAAGACGGTCTTTCGTAACGATCTAGCGTTAAATACCAAGGTCTAGATATTCATCAGATTTACAATCACTCACCATGCAGATTAATTTTTGCTGCATGGATATAGATCTTTACGGACATAAGATTATTTCCAGAAAAATGAGATCTAGATTTCATCAAGAATATGATAATACCAGTCTGAATAACGTGACCAGCTATTTCCAACAATTAATAAAAACTCCCAAAATCTATCTGTTCGACATCAAGGAAGGATGAGCAATCTTCAGCAATCAACTTGCTAATTGAGTCGTCTATGATTTAACCAAGGAAATACACAGACATTTTTTTTTCCTTTTTTCACTTCACTTTTTTCTCTTTTTTTTTCTTTTTTCACTTCACCTTTTTTTCTTTTTTTTTTTTTCGGATATGGTAAACGCCTGTGAGCTAATAATACTAAGGAGGCCTACATCCCGAACACTTGAGGACGCTGTAGTTTTACTGATATCCAAGAACTTTTCCCCTGCGATCACATGACAGAAATATTTTTTCTGGTTTGCTGCAAATCGCTTCGTGTCTAAACATCAAATTTGAAGATTTGGACTTTCCACAAAAAGCTAGCAACACGAATTGCTGCTTGTAACGTCAGAGAATTTTGTGGATTGGTGCTGCTAGCTGAAAATTGCTTTGCGTAAATCTACCTTTACGTCAGACAGGGTTGCCTAGTTGTATTTGATAATTACGGAATTACTTTATACTGTTAAATCTGGTCTCACAAATGTGTGAGTCTGCGTGCGTCAACAGAGAGTGAGATTTTACCAACTGCTGTCCCCAAAAAACACCTTCAGTAAATAAATCTTACGTATACTGTCGCCTTGACCGGCCTCAAAACGGCACAGAAAGTGTCAAGAGTTTATCAAAGATGGTAACTGCTATAATTGCGCTTTGTGCCTAGCGTTTTCTTGGTGTTAATTCGAGAGAAACATTGATGGAGATCAACAAGAGCTTATTAAGCCGTGTCCACAACGACTTTCAAAATTGTCTCGAAAAATGTAGCGCGAGAAAGCTGCGTATATGACTTGAATTGAAGTGCTAACAGTAGGGTCACTTCAGATGGACGTAAGCAAACAAACACAGTTAAAATGTGTAAACGCTTACGTCTTTATCGCCCTAGTTTCTTAAACAATCGGTTTTTTTCGGAATGAAATGAGTCGATTTAAATCTTTAATTTTTTGATTTTATTTCTTTGTTGGTAAATTTGCTATACTTTTTCTTCCCTTTCCATTACAATCCCTTCACAAACTTACAACTCCGTCCCATCAATGACTGATTGTCTTTACATATAAACAACGGTTGATTGTTTTATTAAAGAAAACAAAAACAAAGCCAAACAAAACAAAACCGACTAAAGAAGCTCATCACTCTATGAAAGGTCATTATAATTATGGGGAATTATGATAGTACATTCACTTTCAATAGCAATATTCTAGCTGAAAGCCACAAACACTTGACTGACGCTCATTATGGGGGAGAAAACAATGGAATGTTAGTATTTCCGAAATCAAGATCTACAAAACAAAGAGACCTAGATCTTTCTAGATTTACAATTATCTACAACTTGCCGATATACCATGAGTTTTATCTAAAACTTATCGATATACCATGAGTTTTATCTACTACTTGCCAATATACCATGAGTTTTATCTACAACTTGCCAATATACCATGAGTTTTATCTGCAACTTGCCGACATACCATGAGTTTTATCTACAACTTGCCGATTTTATCCACAACTTGCCGATATGCCATGAGTTTATCTACAACTTGCCGATATGCCTTGAGCATGAAAATAATCCATAACAATTTATTCAAAATCAATCTTGAATCTGGCTCCTTGAAATTTTTCTTTTACTAGACAAATCACAAGTCGCCATTTTGCCCAACCTACACAGTACACAAAATTAAAAAAAAATCCTGTAAATTACATGTAGAGCGAAAAAGAATATGAAATAGACAAAATTGAATAGAAAAACAAAATAAATTAAAACGGACCACGTAGTAAAAAGAGTTAATAATAAAATATTCGGAAAATAGAGACACTTTGTTACAAATTTTGAAACATTGCGAAGTGGGTGATTATCATTTCAACTGACACTTTTTGTCCAACAGGAGATGTCTGTTTGCTTTTTTATAGTGCAAACTGAAATCCCATTTATCTCTATAACTCTTAACACAGAATCTAGATCTAGATCTTGAATCCTTTTGAATTTCTAAGCCTTAAAGTAAAATCTAGATCTTAACATTTCGATTTCAGCCAGACTGATGTAAATATCAAGGCCCTAAATCAAAAATCTATGTCCAAGCAACTTTTTTAGATTCTTTTACTAAGTTTTTACCCATAGATCTATTTCAAAAGGTTTTAGACCTGCCCCCACCTACATTGTCCGAGTACTTTCATTTTTATTCCTGCCATCTCTGACAAGCTGGACTTACAGGAAGTAGTTCGCACATTCACCTTTTTCTGCTAAGAAAATAATATTCACATATTTGCTTTTAATTTTTGAAAAAAAAATATCGTTTTGTTGAAAAAAAATTACTACTTCAATTGTTTAGGGCAATTTACAACTTATGACAAATTTAAAGTGCCTAGGTTGTCTAGAAATGCTTAGGCTAGATGAACCTCACTTTTCGCCTAGCTCCATTATTAAGAGATGTTAAACCATCAAATCTCAAGTGTCCTCTTCTTTTTCATAATTTTCGTATAAAATAAAAAAAAAATAAAAATGAAAATGAAAATAAAAAAAATAAATAAATAAAAATAAAAATATTCTCAGTGCTTAGTATTATTTCACGCACTTGAGAGATCCTCCTGAACTGCCTCCATTATTACTTATTTCTACAAAAAGGGACGCAGAGTAGGGTCCATCTACTAAGCTTGACCAGCAGGGGACTGTGATGACCACTGTGGGACCACTCAGAGGTAATCTACACTGACCCGTGTCAAACACAATTGCCACTTGAGCCAGAGCAGATCAGGAGACTGGACAGCTCTTGGTAGATTCCAGTCTGAGCGAGAAGGTCTGCGCCGGCCAGACAGATATTTTATAATGACTAGTTAAGGTTCTTATAGTGTTTCAAAAAACAACCGCAATAAGTTATCACTACTACAACTGCTACTGCTACTGCTGCTGCTGCTGCTGCTGCTGCTGCTGCTGCTGCTGCTGCTGCTACTGCTACTACTACTACTACTACTACTACTACTACTACTACTACTACTACTACTACTACTACTACTACTACTACTACTACTACTACTACTACTACTACTACTACTACTACTACTACTACTACTACTACTGCTACTGCTACTATTACTACGAAAGAAGTAAAACATATGAAAGGACTTTCATGGTATATTATGGGAATCGAGCAGGCATCTCTTCGATCCACGATCATTATGTCCTTATATTTTTGGGGAAAAAAGTTAGGATCTAATCTGAGCCTATAAATCATAACCCTCTAATTATCTTTAAATTGGAACTGGCATGTAACAAAATTTCACAATCTTTCCAATTTGTTTAAGTCATCTCAACCTTTTCTTAACCTTGGTTAGTTTGCGTCACTGCCTTGGTGAAACACAGATCGCTAGTTTGAAAACTATACCTTATAATTTAATTTCATAGGATGACCAAAAAAAATTGTAAGACAAAGTAAAAATTACAAGTTTCATGTCGGCAGTGGAAATTTATTGACTTTTAAAAATACAGGCAGAATGCAGATAAAAGGATTAAAACATAATAGGGCTATCTTTAAAAAATTACATAGGGATATTCGTTTCGGACTTAAAAGGTGAATTTCATAATATCCAGGAGAACAATATGTAGAAAATGTTGTGGTATCATTTCTCTTCATAAAGTTTCTAAACTGGTTCTAAACAAAATATAATTTACCATCCCTTAGCAGCGAAGCTTCCTAAAATACAGGCCAAGTCACCGAAGTGAACAAGTTTTTACACTAAGTGTAAGAGTAAGCAATATCTTTTAACTATTTCAATAATTTGGCAGAATTAGGGCAGAAACTGTTGGGTAAGTCTGTAGGCTGAATTATTCGTGCGTTCTAAGTAAAGTTCAGAGTGTCTTAACTATGCCAAGAAGTTAAAAGAAATAGATCGCTATAATTCATACATTAAAATGTTTGTTCACTTTTGTGACTTGCATAGCGGAATCTTACGTCACGTAAGTTCAGTGGAAACCATACAAACTTTAAATAGCAAAGGAAAAAAGCTTCCCCCCCCCAAAAAAAAAGATGACTATTAAATTAAAGATTTTTTTTTTCAACTAATCTATTTAACAGATATAGCAACGTAAGCTATATTGTAGTATCACTATAGAAATTAAAAACAAATCAACATAAAAAAAATGAGGTGGAAAGAAATAAAAGGGGAATATTAAATTTTTTAGTGGCGTCCCAGGTTACATTTTTAAACCTATGCCTATGTCATAACTCTTCGAAAAACTTCCCTAGTGATGAAGAATTGAGAACGTATTGGGTGACCAGTTCTGCTGTTAACATCTCCCCGTGGTTCCCACAGTCAATGATCTTAATAATATGACTATGTGCAGTTGTGTTCCCCCCTCCTCTCCTTACACAAGCAGCTAAAGTTCTGAGCTGCCAATTTCAATAATGGCTATGTTCCACTTCAATGAGCCAAAAGTTTGTCAGAAATATTTAAATTTTATCTTCCATGACAAAATGATTCATTTATATAAATTGTACGCAGCTCTCAATAGACGCAATGGAATGGCTATGTATTTATTGCAGTAAGAAAAATCAAAGGTATATAAATAAGTTATTATTAAAAGTATCTCCGCCTTACTGGCTATACTTCTTCATTCGGTGGAGTGTGGTGTCCTCTTAGTCTCCTAGAAGTTCTCGTGAGGGATGCTACTGTTTTATGGTAGTGTCATCGTCTCATAAGTGGCTCAGAACCGCATATACCGAGGAAACGAATCCGTATGTTGGCGGACCTGACTGTTATTGTTTAACGTTGCGGATTCTCCGCCCGAGGTTCGAGCCGGCCGGCCCGGCCTGTACGAGTTCCCGACGGGACCAATGTTCCTTGTCGCAGCGGTTTGTTCACTTAATCCGCGGGAAGCCGCACAGCTGGACGCTCTCAGCCACCGCCAGTTCTGGGCCAGTCACGGAGGCGAAGGCCTGGTCACAACTCTGAGGAAACCTGGGGTGTTTTACGCGCCTCTTTATGGCTCTACACGCGTGAAGAGTGAAAAGCTGTAATACATTATAGCATTATTCCGGTGGCGATAGCAACTTCTCGGTTGGTCATTTGGAAGGTCTGGGGCAGGATAAGACTTTCATTGTCCGAGTAGTGAATGTCTTGGGTAGAAATCTCTTGGGACCGTTCTGACGTCCTGTAACGTTCGTTTCTTCCTCTTATGTTGTGAAAAGGATTATGGATCTAGTCATGGTCAGTAGAGTGGACGGGCTTGATTGATGGAAGGAGAAAATCAAATTAAATATAATTGTGTTAAAATCTCTGTAAAGAGATTGATGATAGTGATGGGCGTCTCTTTTTTCAATACCATAAAGATTCAATTCGGTCGCTCACATGAAGGCCTCTAAAATATTTAGTTGGCTCAGATAGGTGAGAATAACGTAACTGTTAATATTGTGCCCACTCAGGACTTAGAAATAAAAAAGTGGTCCTTAGAATGAAGTAAAAAGCTCTGGACTATCACGATTCATCAATCTAAATACTGCGTGCTGCTCTTAAGCTTTCTTTTTTTTTATCTAGAATTTAAACCTTCAATAGATTATAATATAAACCATTAATTCTGTGGCTTATCGTTATAGCTTTTAACTGACTTCAAAAGTTTCAAGATTACTCTAGTTCAAAGGTCAAAAGTTTCAAGATTACTCTAATTCAAAGGCTGTTACTCTTCCTTCTTCCCTCGTATCAGGTCAAACTCGGGTGAATGGTGCAGTTTTATCCTTATTTAGAAAATGTTTTATTTCATTGTTTGTTTTGTAGAGTCTCATGCCTGTAAACTTTAAAGCGTTTATGATATCTTTGATTAAGTTTTGATCAAATGATTGGGACCAGTTATTGATTACGTTCAAACTTGTTCTTTCTGTCTCCAACTAACTTACCATCTGGCTGTGTCACTGCTATAAATCAATCATGATGATTTCAGAGAGTAGATGAAATTGCATTAACAATAAATAATTATAAGAGTAGCTTTTCTGAACTTTGAATCAAGATTAGTGTTAATATT
This sequence comes from Elysia crispata, assembly GCA_033675545.1. Taxonomy (NCBI): domain Eukaryota; kingdom Metazoa; phylum Mollusca; class Gastropoda; family Plakobranchidae; genus Elysia; species Elysia crispata. The sequence continues at coordinate 856,086 of JAWDGP010003892.1, read as the reverse complement.
CGTATTTCACCAGGTTATATATTCTTTTTGTCCATTTAAGCTTTAAGCCATAACCATCTCTTACTATAATCCTTAAGTTTAAGACCATTGAAAATCACGATCGTCCCACGACTATTGCCCTGTTGCAACGGATAGGAGACAGTAAGGATAACTTGCTGTAAAGCATTACTCTCCTTCGCTCTTGGGGTCTCTAAGATCTAGACAGTACGCTTAACTGAAAGGACCTACTGCGGAGTGGTTTATTGTCCAGCCTCGCCGCTGACCGCAACAATAATCGCCACTTACTCCTTGGACTAAGCGTAGAGCTTTACAACCCCATGTCATCTTGGCTGGCTGCTCCGACAGTAGGTGGCGCGCCACGATATCCAGTTTTTATGAATGGAGATCTCACCTTTTCTTCACACCCATGAAATTTTGTCACGCCATAAAATTCTGATTCCGTCCACGGAAAAATCGGCTGTTTTGAGGGAAATACCTCATTGCCATCTTTGCCTTTAAAAAATACCGATATTTTTAAAGAAGAGGAGTAAGTTGAGTTTTCTTTCTCTAATCAATCTCAGAGCGAACATTCCGTGACACTAAGATTTTACAAGATAAACAGAATGACGTACTTGTTTGCTTTGAAATCACGATTCCTGATGGTTGCATTATTCAAATCCTTCAAGCTAAATATGTTTCGTTTACAAGGCCTTACCGAGGCTTCCTAAAACACAGACCGAGTCACCAAAGTGAACAAACTTTTGCATGTTTGAGTTATAGTGATCTCTTTCTTTTAACTTTACGGCGTAGTTGGGTCAGAATTGTACTGAGTGCTCACTTATAATTCAGTGCACAGGCCTACACAGCAAAATAATTATCTACTTGTCTTGACTCTGCCAGATAGTCAAATATATAGTTAAAGATATAGCTCACTCTTAAACTTACGGCAAAAGTTTGTTCACGTCGGTGACTTGGCCTGTATTTTAGGAAGCCTCTTCTATTTCGTCTTCGGAACTTGGATGGTTTTAATAGAGCAGAGTTACAGCGGATGCTCTTGGTTGTCCCGATACAATAACAATATGTTTATTTATTCGCTCAATATTTCTTTGTTTTTCAATAGGTCTTCAGGATTATAAGCCTCCGTCAGGCAGGGCGAAATGAAAAAGGTGAAGTTCTCAACCCGCCTCCTGACGGTGTGGAGCCAGATATCTCGAGGGTCTCTGCAGGTATTAGGGCGGGTTTCTCACCCTACAGCCACCGTCGCTCTAAACAGATTAAAAAAAAATACAATAGAAGTAGGGTCTGACCTTTTGGTAAATCATAACTATAAGTTTATTAAGCTCACGACTCACCTCACAAATCAACTCGTTAGAGCAACAAAGTGGGGCTATCAGTCGAAAGTGTAAAACTAGCCTTTGTATAAAGATTAAAAGGGTCTTTTTCGTGGAAAGTAAAAAAAAAAAGCTTATTCAGTTAAAAATAGAATCAATAATAGTGGCAAAGGAGTAATAATAGAAAAACATGGTGTCAGTCTAGTAGTGTTACAAGTTGGAGGTAACACATGTTAAATAATCTTCAAGTCCAGCTTTTTTTGGCCTATCTCAGCACGGGAAGAAGCTGGACACGAAAAAAATAATCATCATAAGACTAGATAATTGAGAGATACGTGTTGTAGTGTACTCGCTCAAATTTATCATAGAACTCCTAACATGCAAAAGCGATACAAAAAAAACCCACAAGGGCTCTATTACAGTTCATGACTAAAAATTAAACATGGCAAATTTTTTTTTTCCTGTAAGACGAAATCTTGGGTACGAATCCAAATAAAATGCATCTTAATCAAGCTAAAATATTTATAGAAAAAATAGAGAAAGAAAAAGAATGAATATTATTTAATTTTGAAATAACTCAATTGATTTCTGTTGCTCAGAATTGGGGAAAAAAAAGGGGGGGAGGGGGGTGTTAGGTACGTGATTGACTAACCGTGACTGCCTGGTTCCGTGCTCACTTATTGCAGTTTTATTATTATCATTTTATTTTCATTTAGTTTAGCTGATTCCCTCTCCATCGAAGAAGATTGAAGTAACTTCCAGCATTTTTTCCCCTAACGGACTAGTTTTGTAAATCATAATGGTGTGGCACCATAAAACGTAATGATTTAGTAGGCGGATCTATTTTTCACACTTCTCGGTAGACAGTTTTTTTTACCTTCTACTTCAAGATAATTTTACGATGAATTTTCCACCAATAGACTCACGTATCAGATTCATGGACAAATAAAAAGAGAAAGAAAGTAAACTTGAAAATACTCAGGAAGTTGAGTTTAAGAACGACAGAAATACCCACGAAGATAACGAAAAGAAAAGCGCAACATTTCGGGCACATCACGGGACACGACAGCAGCTACTTGCAGAAGAGAATTAAGGAGGAAAACGTTGATGGTGGACGTGGTCATGGTAGAAGAAGAACAAGTTTGATTAGATAACATCGCAGAACTAGTGGGGGTATTTCTCCATTATGCAGGAAGTCTAGGCTTCAATATCTGGAAACATACATACAAGTTACAGGATCTGTCATCGCTTTCTAATAAGCCAAACAGCAGAGCATAAACAGGTTCAAAATATTCAAAACATATGACTGAGAGAACCGTGCATAGCTCAGACCATATATCATGATGTTGTCTGGTACTAACAGTTGCAGTCTGCCTATTTACATTGATATTTCCCTGAAAGATAATGTTATTATCTCCCTCTAAAATGTTAGCTCTGCAATATTAGTTATAGTTGATACCCATTAGAAGATTTGATGATTCTGAACACCGAGGTAAATGAGAGCACGACCCTGTTCGGAGTTGTAAAAGTGTAATAATCAATCAATATTTATTGATTTTTATAGCATTATCTTCAAAATTTTTATCACTCTCTTGTTCTAATAATATCAGTTCATTGTGTCTAATTTTTTATTTAAAAAAAGGAAAAAAACAACAACACTTGAACGAGGGTATATTCCTCTTTTTCTTATCATTTGAAAGAGTAATATTGCTGATATTTTGCTGCATTTTTCTTTACTAAAGAAAACCTCAGAAAAATTTATGAATCATCAACATCGCCTTAGAAAGAGCAACATGCGATTTGTTCAGACTGAATGTGAAATGGACATGCTTGTTTGGAAATGTTGGGGTTTTGTTATATGTAAATTGTTTTTGATAAAGTGCGCGATCCCCAACAGAAAGTTACAGAAAAATAGACGAAATTAGAGAATCGCGACAGAATGACTAAGGTTAGCAAACATGAATAAGAGCTTTAGAATGTGAGATACTTGAGATTATCACTGAAAGAAAGAAACAAAAACAAAATAAAACTTTGCTATAATAAATCTAAGATTCTATCAAAATCGCAATTATTTGTAAAGTAATGAGTTCATAATGAACATTCCTTTCTCCTGAATCTCAACCTTTCTCTTAAGTCCTTTGACCTAAGAAGATGAGTCACTATGAAATCTTCGACTTTATCAATTTAAGCCCATCAGTCATTTTCTTTTTTTCCCATCTCTCCATATTTTTCTTCGTGCACAGAAAGTTTAGAAGACCTCAAACTTGCTAGAGGGACTTTTACTTCATTTCTCCATAAATTAAAAAGAATTTTTTTTTATAATGCTACCCGTCTTCACTGGTTTTAATGGAAATTTTTCTAAAGCAACAAATTTAGTTATTTAGATTCTTTTTTTTTTTTTATTTGGTCTAATTTCGGAAGTTAACCGCAAATACTTGCTCTGCCTGACTTATCGCTAAGCATGAGTGTATTTATGAAACGGTAGGGTAATTTTAGAAGGAACCGTGTGAATGAAACTTGTAGGATAGGCCGACACGGAATAATTTGTGGTTAGGCAAGAACAAAGAAATGGCACCTGCTCTCCGCATAACCGAACGGTGTAGAATGGACAGGTGCTCTTTGAAAGCTACAAATAAGAAACATTATTGCCTTGGTTAGATTCTAACACGATAAAAAAAATCAAAGTAAATAAAGAGAAACAAAAAAATAAAACACCTCGGGCTAGCGAAAGTTCCCTTTCAATTTGGGCATTGAATACCTTTAAACTGTTTTATTTCTCACTTCACTTATTCATATATGTAGTTATATTAATTTTATTTAAATTTTTTTTGTATTATATATTGCGTTTCAACCTTCGCGGTATTTTTACGTTGTATTATACAACTAAAATAAAGCTCGATCAAGCCTCTACCATTCCCACCCTACATTCTCCCTACGATCGTGTCTCTCTCTCTCTCTCTCTCTCTCTCTCTCTCTCTCTCTCTCTCTCTCTCTCTCCACCTCCCCCCTACCATCCTACATTCTCCCTACCATCGTCTCTTCTCCCACCCTACATTCTCCCTACGCTCCACATGACACTTTATAATAGGTCTTCTGCGCAACGAGCCACTTCCCGAACCATTTCACCCTACACTCTCTCTACAATCGACATGACACTTTATACGATTAGGTTGCTCAAACAAACTTCTCCCCATCCACCCTATATTCTCCCTAAGTAGGTTAACAAGATATTTTGACTAAATCCCAAAGGGCGACCGAAAAAAAAGGAGCCTCTGTAATTTCTATCCCAAAACCAAATATTAAGCTGTTACTCATTCAAGTCTAATATTTTTTTAAACTTCAAACAAAATTAAACATCAGTCTCATAATTATAATGATGTTTAAAACCGAAAAACATGTAAAACCGAATGCCTTAACTCAATAGTTACTAAACCCCCCCCCCCCCAAAAAAAAAAAAAAAAAAAAAACAAACAAAAAAACGAATGCAATTTTCATGTCTTTGTTGTGAGTCATGTCATACTTCGAACTAAACCTTGCTCAGATGCAAAGTGCTTACACATGTAGATCGCTCAAAGAGAACAGCTTCTAATCTATTTAATTTCATATGAAAACATTTCATGATTGCTTTAAAATTGCTTCTCTTTTCTCTTTTCCCTAGTCGAAATGAGCTTCAGTGTTTGGTCTTTAGTCCGGATAAAGTTTTTAGAATTCACTGGTCACGGGTAACGCACAGTTACAATTAATGAGAGGGTACTGATCTTAAAATATGAATTGCGATCAATTGATCATGTAAAGAGCCAAAATATTAAAAAAAGATGCTTCGAATCGCTCATAAATATTATAAGGTGTAGGTGTGGGCAAAATGATGTCTGTTTGAGTTTCCTCGTTCGCATAAATAAAATAGCATACACACAAAAGCAAACAAACAGAAAAAACAAAACAGCAACTGCCATGAATTAACAAAATGTATATGTTGTAAACTAATTATGTCTTGTTCAAATTGAAAGGTAATTGATGAGTTTGATTAGAGATACACTACAGAAAGATAGATGACTAGTTAGCTAGCATGGTAATTAGACAAATACGAGAAAACTAGAGTAATAAAGGCAGAAAAGAATAGAGAGGGAGAGCAAGTGAGAAAGAGAAAAAGAGGGAAAGAAATCGAGAGTGAAATAGGGAGAAATGTGGAAACATACACACACACACACAGAGAAATGATCAAGTACACATAAGACAAAAAGGAAGAATAAAACTGAAAAAAAAATAGTAAAAACATGACAAAAACACGCGCGGAGAGTGAATGTGAAAAAAAAGATAAGTAAGAGCTTAAAAAGAAGTTGGGAAGAAAAAATAAATAGATAGATAATGGTATACATGGATGGAAAGATAAAATAGATAGATAAATAGGTAGATGCACTAGGATAAAAAGAAAAAAATAGATAGAAAGTTAAAGATAGACAGTTAGATAGATGAATATGCAGACAAATAGATAAATAAATTGATAGATAGAAAGATAAATAGAAGGATAGATAAACTGATATAAGGAAAGATTTAAAATTAAAAAGATACAAAGGTAAGAATGAAAAAAGTATATATATATATATATATATATATATATATATATATATATATATATAGCAAGAGAAATAAAAAAATAGATTAAATGGAAGAAGATAGATAGAAAGATAGATTGGTCTAATAATTAAATCGATAAATGCATTAGCAACTTGTATTCATACCTATGTGAGTAGGTATTAATTTTGGTATAATAACTAATAAGAGAAAAAGAAAGAGATAGAGAGAGAGAGAGAGAGAGAGAGAGAGAGAGAGAGAGAGAGAGAGAGAGAGAGAGAGAGAGAGAGACAGACAGACAGACAGACAGACAGACAGACAGACAGACAGACAGACAAAGGAGAGATAGAGAGAGGGGGAAGAGAGAGAGAAAGAGAGAGAGAAAGAGTGAGAGAGATATATAAATATATATATATATATATAGATAGATAGATAGAGAGAGATAAATAGATAGATAGATAGATAGAGAGAGATAGATAGATAGATAGAGAGAGAGAGAGAGAGAGAGAGAGAGAGAGAGAGAGAGAGAGAGAGAGAGAGAGAGAGAGAGAGAGAGAGAGAGAGAGAGAGAGAGAGAGAGAGAGAGAGAGAGAGAGAGAGAGAGAGAAAGTGGGGGTTGAGGCGAGGTAAGATTAAACTGGAGGATGAAACAATGAAAGGCTATTACGATTGAAGATTACTTCTCATCAATGCATCTTGCGAGCTGCTGTGTTTTATTTCTAGCCTAGTTGGTCCTGAGGTAAAGATCTCGCCTAACGCCTCAACAAACTTAAGTCAGTCTCGTTCTAGGAGTTGGAACCTGCCTGGTGACAAGCTGCTCCCATGGACCCAAACCTTCGTCCTCTTAGTTCTCTTTGTCAGTGGATGTTATTTCCGAAACGGCAGTTTGCTTTGAAAACACCTGGCTTCCGTGTTCCATTTCAACTTAATTTTTTCCTATAATTTTAATTAATGTCGAAACAAATTACTCTTTTCTTGAACTGTTCATTAAATGAATGGAAAATTCTTAACAAGGTGAAATAAAAATAATTCGAAATATACAAATTTATTCTAAATTTGAATTAAGGAAAAAAATGGCTTTATTTACTTCAGTTCACTTTATTATATGAGAATGATCCCATTTTAGCTAAGGAAAGAAAAAAGAAACATTCTTTCCTAGAATCTTGTTGACCATAGTTATTATCCTCTTTACAACACGTCGCAGGAATATAATCTCTTCTAAATAGCGTATCAGATAAGTAGAAGTAAATCCCCGTGGAGAATAAAAAAAGAGGTCAATTATGTCCCCTTGATCTCTTAAACGAGGCAGATTAAACTTGAAAAGAGGAGATTCGTCTACTCATCCACTAATCTTGAGCGTGTTTAGAACATGGGATTTAACTTCCCCTCTGATCTCAGGGCAAGCGTTCCATTACTCAGCCCTCGGAGTCTTACTTTCTGAACTTAGCTTTTCATCAACAAAATATGAACGCATTGTGAAATGAAAAGAACAAAAAACAAAACAAAAACAACAACAACAAAAAAACAAAAAACAAAACAAAAAACAACCCCCCAAGAAAAAAACCCAAAAAACATGAATATCAATCTTTTTTATTTTGCACTTTATTCATGCTTCCAAACGTCTAAAGAATCTTTTCAAAATATGAACTTTGTTGACGAATTTCTAAACCATTCAAGCATATTTTTTTATTATGATTGTCGAATGATAAAAATCAATATTCTACTTTAATCTAGTTGTGTCGTTAACCCACACTGCCTTGGTCTGAACATATCATACATAATTATAAATAAAAAGCATTTCAAGTTGATCGTTACAAAGTTTATCTGGCCACCTCTGATACCCCCTCCCTCTCCGACCAAGCTCTTCAGATTTTCCTTAACACTGTTTTATATATTTGAAAGCCATCTTCTATGATTTGAAGATAAATCGATAACAAAAAATATATTCAAGTTCTTTTTTTTCCCCACAACTCTGATGGAATGCATCAACCGCTTGCTACGAGATTAAGAAGTCACACCGAAAAGCAAACAAGGATTATATTTCAAACAGCTCTTTTACCCATCGGGTTTGAATCGTCGGTCTTAGCGGCTAAAACCCGACGGTTGTCGTAGAGGATCCGACTCACACTTCCCAGCGACCGGAACGCTAAGGGATGGTCCTAGAGTGGACTCAGGACTTGAGTCGTGGAAATCTGCTCTACATAACTTAGGGTTAATCCCCCCCCCCCCTTAGGCGGTGTGGGAGGGAGGTGAGGGAGGTCCCTATGATAGAGGTGACTAACATCCCGCCCTACATTCAACCTAATGATATCGTATTTTGCGTTTCTTTAAAAAGAAAAGAAAAAAAAAAAGCGCAAATAATTCAAGAGGAGATTTAAGAAGTCAATCGAAAGTTAAAGAGCGGAAAAAATATGAGCGAAAGAGAAAGATAGATAATGAGAGAGGAAGATAGACAGATTCGACAAAAATAGTAAGAGACACAAAATATACCCGAAAATAGCAAAAAGAGAGATACCGAACTATAAAGAAAGAGATAGATAGATAGACAAACAGACAATTAAATGGACAGATAGATAAATAGAGAGAGTTTAAGATAGCAGTTGGGTAGGAATAGGAGAAAAATTAAGAGGCACAAAAAACAAAAAGAGTCAAAACGCTAGTCAGAGAGAGAAAGAGAGAGAGAGAGAGAGAGAGAGAGAGAGAGAGAGAGAGAGAGAGAGAGGGGGGAAGAGAGAGAGAAAGAGAGAGAGAGTAAGAGAGAGAGAAGAGAGAGAGAGAGAGAGAGAGAGAGAGAGAGAGAGAGAGAGAGAGAGAGAGAGAGAGAGAGAGAGAGCGAAGCAAGGAAAAAAAAAAGAGAAAGAATATGTACACATAATCACCCATGTACAAAGAGGAAAATTTACAATATTTTCGAAAAAGATAGCTTGTGACTCATCAAGTTTCCAACGTCTTAAACAACGCCTGTCTTGCTATGATCATGATCTAAAAATTTCTTTCACCTCTACTGTAACTTATAAATAATCCCAGTCCAAGAATTGACTTTTTGTGTTTAGATCTAAATTCTAGTTATTTTAAAGGCGCGCCAAAAAATATCCCTGCTTCTTCATTCCGTACATACTTGCCACTTCTTATCAACGTCCTAAAAATAATCACTACTGCAACCTGCGCTGTATGTTACTCTATTAAGCGTATGCAGATTGCAGACTTTTTTGGCCTCTTTCGAGAGTTATATAAATAGAAATATTATGAATGGGCGGGCGCGAAATCTAAGAGGTTTCTAAAGGAAGTGCAGTGTAGTATGTTATTTTCTCATTTATCGCTACTGCGGTTTACTGTGCCTAAGATGACTCAATACCCGACGGGATTAATCACATCCTAGAAATACCGGACATCTTCGGTAGAAACTTCCCAGCATGCTTTCTTCCCCGATGCGTTTTATTTATATCTTTAAAAAATAGTAGGCGATGTCTTCGTTCTAGATTTTATGCGTCAATTCTTCCATAGCGCTGTTTGCCACACTCCTAGATTTAACCTCTGAATTTGTTCTCATAGATTTTCTAAATAGTGGTTTATTTACGTAAAGGCACGGGCTTGTTTCGCCTCAGTGAGCATAGCTGAGAATTTGGTGTACCGGTAATTAAAACTCTTTTACTAGCCGATGTGAAGTATGTTTGCACACGCGTAAAAGAACAGACCTCTGGTTCGTTTACTATGTATTCAATTTGCTCTGTGGTTAGCGAACCTGGTCTTGTCTCGGCAAGACGGTGGGTGGCGTAAAGAGGTGCGGGTTCGATCTCTGTACAAACTAATTAATTGTGTAATAATTATGTCTCCTTGTGTTTTTAGGTCTTTCGTTTTATAGTTTGCCAGGTTCGAGTTACATCTAGGTTTGAGATTGTTTTTTGTTATTCTTTCTCTCTCTCTCTCTCTCTCTCTCTCTCTCTCTCTCTCACTCTCTCTCTTTTTTTAATCTTTCTCTCTGAATTTCTATATTTTTCGCGATAGTGTACAATTGTTTAATTTCTCTTGTTTCGTTCTCAAAACGTAATCGCAGCTTACGACCTCTTCCTAGACGCCTATTTAAATTGCTGTGGGAATGATAAAAAAAATCGATCAAATTAATGTTTTCGTACATTTTAATACTAGAATTAAATAATAGAAGAGGGGTGGATCCTTGATTAGTTTAAATAGCTGTTAGTAGCTTTTACTGTTTTATCCATGATTTTGCATTGCTAACTGGGAAAATAACTTATTTTTTATTCATAACTATCTTAATTCAAGAAAGAGAGAGAGGGAGAGAGAGAGAGGGAGAGAGAGAGAGAGAGAGAGAGAGAGAGAGAGAGAGAGAGAGAGAGAGAGAGAGAGAGAGAGAGAGAGAGAGAGAGAGAGGAAAGGGGGGGGGGGGGGCGAGTGAATGAGGGAAGGAGAAGAAACGAAATGAAAACAAGGGTAGATGGCGAGGAGAATGAAAAAAAAAAAAGTAGAAAGAAAGAAAAAGGTATGCAGTGTATGTTTCAAGTGAAAACAAAAGAATATAGATTAAAACAAGGAGAAATGTGATAATAAGGAAAGCATTGGAAGAGAGAAATAATAAAGTAAGGGAAAAGTGGGACTAAATAATTGAAAGAGAGAAAAAGAGAAAGAAATAGGCAAAGGGTCGATTCGAAAGATATAAGAAACGCTAACGTGGGTCTTGATCTAGAAGTCTAAAACCCATAATTTCAGTCTTACGGGCTGACAAAGAAATCTCTCGCTGAAGGTGAGAAAGCGTTATGACTAAAATGCCCCAATATCCTTGGAATGTCAAACTTACAGCGGAGTAAAAAAAAAAATCGACGCAAGATATCTATCTGATCGAGCTTAGTGTAAACCAAATGTGAGCAAGTTCATTATAGGAAGACTAAGCAGAGCGGGTAATAAAATACGCGGATTATTTTTATTATTGTGATAATAAAAAAAAATGCTACCTCAAATATGTAAAGCCACCGCATGCCTAGTCGAGCGAAAGGCTTTCACATGGACTGCTTGTTTTTCCTTCTTCTTCCGTTTTGCAGAAGAAGCTAAGAAAGTTCTTTGTGTCCCACACCATTTCGATCTTATAGATAATCAAAGAGCATTACAATTCTTGCGCCTTGTTGTATGATGCATTCTCTGAAATTAAGGGCTTAAATGTTTTCTACGACTCTAGTAAAACTATAACAACTCATAGCGCTTCTCTATTACTCATTCTTCGGTTTCTTTCATCTTGATCTAGAAACCGCAAAGAACATTCAGCTTTAGGAATGGGTAAGATTTGTTTGTGTGTTTCATGCGTCGATACCGATGGGAATTTAATGTGAAGTTTATAATATGAGGTTCGACAGTTATGATACATCGATATCTTGACCGCTCTTAATGCCAGACCGAATATCTTGACACATAACTTTCTCTTTCTCTCTTTCTTTCTCTCTCTCTCTCCCTCTCTCTCTCTCTCTCTCTCTCTCTCTCTCTCTCTCTCTCTCTCTCTCTCTTCCGGCCGAAGACGGAAGAACGAAAACAATGATGCATCGAATTTCTCCACTGATGACGACGTGAATCGAAGCGCAAAACGTAAAATCAAAGGCCTGTTATAATGTCACCCTGGCCTCCAAAGCTACAAAAAAGAGCAGAAAAACGGATTGTTTTTCATCAAGTCTGGGGTAATGCTATCTAGCTGAGCCTGTAAAGCGATGGCCAGTCAATACAGGTACAGAGATCAAAATAATCTTTGCTTGGGATTGGCTATAGGTCGGATCTTTTCTAATATTGTAGGCCTTTAACGCTATTGGAATTCGCCATTGTTTTATGATTGGCCTTGAAAGGAACATTTGCATTCCCATCCTCTTGTGCGATAAGTATTATAGTCCTAAAAGGAAAGTCATCTAAAGAAAGTGAAACCAGTTACTACTGTCACTTCTTCAAACCTTCAAGAATTATGATAATCGTAACATAAGACTCGTACGTCACTTATTTTAAACAGCAATATTTATAATTCTTATTTCTTTACATTTGTATTTCTGAGAAAATCAAAATACAAAGAATACAGATAAAAATTGTTTATTCGTTTGTCGGGAAAAGGTGCGCACAAGTGGCCCCCAATATATTATCAAAATATTTCCATTATTAAGCCAGAAACACACGAGGCATCAATTATTATTTTGCTGTTAACATGCAACAATCGACAAGAAATACTTTAATTCTTGACTGCATAGAATTGGGATGAACATTTTATCTGTGACGAAAACAAAATAATTCAACACACGTGTAATATTTTGTTCATTTAGGTTTCCAGTTAAAAAAAAAAGGGGGGCCTTATTGAGTGTCACGTTGTTGTTATGAAAGAAGGTGAAAGTGGTTGCTTTCTCGAAAGAAGACTTTGAAAAGCAAAAACTTAATAGAGAAATCATTAAAATATAAAAAGAATGGAGTATCAAAAAGAAGGCTTCATTAAATTCCAATTTATAATGAGGTTACAATGTAAACTCAGAACGCAAAAAGCGTTCTGTACGCCAACATCGATAACTTCAACTTCTTGAAGCTATTTCTATTTTGCGACAAGGTCCAGAATCTAGATCTAGATCTAACTTTGAGTACTACGTATAGGTCTGCACCACTATTATGACGGAGCATCTAATTACCTATCATTTTATAGTCCTTGAGATACATTTAAGAGTTTGGTTCACTCAATAACTCTTTTATTCTATATTGGCCTGAAGATATGAAGTTAAGGACGCTTCTTGTAGCTTATACCGAAAAGCATTGATATGCGATAACTATCATGTAAGAGTCATGTTCAGTTAATTGACGCTATTCTTTCATGGGGCGTACTTTAAAAAAAAAAAAAACAACAAAAAAACTCTTCATCAGGTAGAATCTAGCGCGCTTTTGAGTAAAAATCCTAACCGTTATTTTATACTTTTTATTTAAAATTTTAGATCCAAGTCGAACGATCTTTCTTAGAAGATATGAAAAAGTCAAATCTCTAAGATTTCAATCGAAGCGAATCATTATACTTCAACAAAAATTAAACATACTGACATTTTTTATCGCGGTTTTGCGAGAGAAGTTAATAGTGACGGCACATTCTTAAAAATGAAGACTTTAAAACATAGGTGTAAAACATGTGGGTCAAATCATGAATCTAAGCTTGCGAATAATAATTATCGTGATGAACTGTTCATATCAATGAGTTAATTTGTTGCTGACCATTGAATCATCTAGGCACTGTTATTCCTGAGAATGATTAACATAATAATGCCAGTAACAAACAAAAAAAAAAAAAAAGAAAAAGAAAGATTATAATATTGAGTGATTGTGTTGAACGGTTGAAGATTAACATAATAATGACAGTAACACACACACACACACACAAAAAAAAAAAGAAAGATTATATTGAGTGATTGTGTTGAACGGTTGAAGATTAACATAATAATGACAGTAACACACACACACAAAAAAAAAAAAGAAAGATTATATTGAGTGATTGTGTTGAACGGTTGAAGATCAACATAATAATGACAGTAACAAAAAAAAAAGATTACATTGAGAGATAGTGTTGAATGGTTGGAGAGAGAGAGAGAGAGAGAGAGAGAGAGAGAGAGAGAGAGAGAGAGAGAGAGAGAGAGAGAGAGAGAGAGAGAGAGAGAGAGAGAGAGAGAGAGAGAGAGAGAGAGAGAGAGAGAGAGAGAGAGAGAGAGAGATGGGAGGAAAAAGGTCATTGAGTTTCTTTAAAGATTTTAGAAGCAATATTTTAATGACCTGGTTCGAGGCCAACATCACTGTCGGTTGTAGGTGCGATTTAGGCACGACGGTGGCTTGTGTTTATCATGCAACTTAAAGGCCTGAGATCACAGTGATGCGGACAGACTATATGAAACAACTTTCAAACCAAATGATTCGAGAAATGAGAAATTGCAATACAAAAAAAATTCCAGCAATGAAAGCAGAACGTTATAAGTTCTACTTTTCCTCCGCAATATCGCCCTGTCCTGCTTCCAGCTGGTTTAACTCCAGAGATCGATGAGATACGATTTTCTCAAACAAAGTCGCCGTAGACCCGTGCAGATAAAATATTGAATTATTGAAATGCTTCAAAGAGAAACTGTATCAACTTTTGACGTTTTTCCCTGGGAATTTAAGATAATTCACTGAATAATTATGACATTTAAAAAAAAATGCAGAAAAGATTTTAGATCCCAAACCATTCCTTCATTTTTTTATTTTTCTGGTCCTTCGCAATACAGTGCAGGTACCAAAAAGACAACCTCTAAAACGTAAAGTCATTCTCCCCAAAAAGCGTTTTCTCTGTGTCTTTCTTCGTGTAAGAGATACCTGACCGAATCTCCTAATGTTATACTTAGTTATTATTTATTATTGCGACAGATCATTTTGCAGGTTAAGGCGATGTTACCACTCATATGATGGTTGTCATGCAAATAATTTTAATCAACTTTGTTTTATATTTTGACTTAACTGAGACTGTAATTCAGGATATTGAATATATGTCCTCGAATAAGTGAAATCAAACCAATGAAGATTCCCGGAAATCGTTTACTTTCCCTAGAATTATTGAAATTAGAAATTGTTCTGAAAACCAGAGAGTAATATTAAGGAGAGTTCAACTGTTTTCTACGTCAAGTTGTTGCCTTTTGTGAGTTGCACAATGGCGATGTTCGATGGTTAGGAAAGATACACAAAAGATGTTTTCTGGAAACCTAACCAGTCCTCTAAGTATTGATGGATTGAAGTTATTTTGGTTTTGTTATCATATTAATTCAAATAGTATAGACATGCCATGTTTGAAACCACTCTGCACTTGAAAACTTGCTTAGAAACTTACAGATCACGGAACACAAAGTTGGTCTCTCCGAGTTCATAGAAAAATTATACAAATATGAGTTATCAGAAGAGAAATACGTGATTTAGATCATAATTATAGTCTTTCTATCAATGGGATTAGACTATACCCTCCGTGCAATAGTTTCTTTGCAGTTTGTTACTGTTTATATATTTTGGTAATAGAGTCTAGTTTTAACGCTTTAGACCAAACAAAGTGAGAGTCGTAAAAGCGTTGTTGCCTCTGTAACTAACAGCTGGTTTAAATTGCCCCTACCTGTAACATTATCACATTCTACTATACGAGCAAAGGAACGTGCGTCTTCTGTGGAGCTCAAAGCGAAGTATTTCTCGCAAGTAAAGTTTAATGTACACCAATGCTCGATGAGGCTTATACTGGGCAAGTCGTGTACTGTCGTGTACATGTTGGAATTTAAAGCCGATTTTCAAACTATTTCGCTAGTAGCTGAAGTAAGAGAGGGCCTCTGAGGCCCAATGGCAATTACTGATTGGTAGGAATACAACTCCTAGGTGAAAAGCGATTCTCAACGTTAAATCAACTTTTATTATCATCTGTTCCGGATTTAGATTTTTCTTTGCACGGATGAAAACGATGCACGATAATAAATTTTTGTTAAAAAGTTTGGCCGCCAATAGTTACAATTAAGATAAATTCAAAGATTGCCATAATTCTACTCACTTAACTGAGACCAACGCTGTAGTATTTTAGATCTGTTTCTAATCCTAAAACCAGGATGGATTATCAGTTCAATTGATTTTGTTTTAATTGTAAAATCTTCCATCTCTCTCTCTCTCTCTCTCTCTCTCTCTCTCTCTCTCTCTCTCTCTCTCTCTTTCTCTCTCTCTTTTTCTCTCTCTCTCTCCTCTATCTCTCTTTTTTTTTTTCTCTCTCCCTCTTTGTCTCTCTCTCTCTCTTTGTCTCTCTCTCTCTTTGCCTCCCTCTCCCTCCCTCTCTCTCTCTCTCTCTCTCTCTCTCTCTCTCTCTCTCTCTCTCTCACTCACCTGTCGGAAAGCTCTTCCGTATGTTGCATTTCTCTCTGACTGTAATTTGGCGTCTATCGACGTCCTCTTACCCCTCTGTAAGATTCACCCACAAAGGCAGGCGATCTCAAACTTATCAATCAACGCATCGTCTGTATGATTAAGTGATAATAAGCAGCCGTTGTAGAAACAGCATTTTTTATTATCTGTTCCACCACACTAGATCTTTTTTCCCCTTAAAAACAAGGTAGTGAGGTTTCTAACCAAGTAATACTCCGTTTCTCAGCGGTGAGGAGTGCCAGGGGTTTTGACTTGAATAATTATAGGGAAGAGCGTCCATCATGGGCTTAAGTGGACCCATGGTCTGCGCTGAGTCATTAGATATATGTGGGGTCTCAACTAATCAGCTCTGCCCTGCCTGACGGAGGCCTGTATGCTAGTAAGAAACTGTCTGAGATACAGAGTGGGTGGGTAAACGAACAAGCAAGCAATTTATGTGACGGATAGTCACTAGTCACATGATTATCTGATTATTTGATTAACATGACCAGCTATATATTTGCTGAAAGGTTGTAAACACATTCAGCAAGACACTAATGACATTAATGAATGAGGGTTTTTGTTACTCGAATCCTTATTATTTCTCTTTGCATTCTGGTCATCATGAAACAAAAACAAGTTTAAAAAAAAGAAATTTGTTTTCATTACAAGTATCTTAAACTATTGTTATGAGTCTTTTGAATATTATAGTTATCACAGATAAAGATAATTTGAGCCAGATTTAAATCATTTTTGACAACGATATGCTTGGGTCTTGTTCAATCATTTTTTTTTTTATTAAATTTTCTATGATTAAGCGTGTACCATGTATCATAATATGTTAACGAAGGCTAATATTCGATGCATATTATTGACATTCGGTTCGATATTTTCAAGTTGAGGGCAAACAACCAGCATGGGGCAATCGACCGTTATCAACTCGCATGGAGAGCTAAAAACACCCACCTGTCTCACGTTAGTCCTTATCGATAATTTATGAGGCCACAAAGCAAAGCATTGCACAAATACCTCTCAAGACATTCCACCGCGATATATTGCCCGCTTAATCAAAAATTAAAAAATGCTGCCCAGACCCCCAACAACTAGAATGCTCTAGAAACCAGTGACAGAATGATACTGCAGTCTCGAGGTTTTTTTTTTTAAATATTTTTGCAAACGCGTTTCCCATTATTCAAGAAATAAAAAAGTAAACAAGGGAAACAAACTCCGCTCACCTAGGCGCTACCCGGACAATTATGTGAATTCAAGGAATTCTTTTATCGCCCTTGCCCTGCCCTGGAATTGTCGTATCAAGCCCCCCCCCCCCCACCTCCGCCCCCGCAGATAGAACCGAACAGGTTGTGCGGTATTTACTCGCGGTGATAACCCACCAGGCACGAGACGGAACAAACACTTTTTTTAAACCCCGCCATAGCTCTCCTTGTTGACTTTAACGATCTATTTCCCATCCTTTTCCTCCCGCAAACACGGCAGCTCCACCTAGCATGCAAGAGAAGTGGCTCCCATTGGCGCCGGCTCACATTGAAATTCTTGCAAGAGCCAACCCCATTTTTTAAAACATTTTTTTAAACTAGTCTACAAACATTCTTGAATGAACGGGACTAAAAGGGATATGAAAAGCAACGGAGAAAAAAAAAAAACAAACTCACAGCGAAGCGGATTAAACTAAGCGTATTGTTCTGGGGAAGAGGAAAGCTACTCTCTAAACTGACTCATAATTGAGTTCTCCGGTAAATATCTCAGCGTCATTACGGATCCGTTTAGCTAGTGGGAGGTCTGTCACACTGAGTCTGAAGGTGGGGTGGTTAGGAGGGGGGGAGGGCAGGACGTGGTGTGAGGAGTTGCACGTAGGGAACAAAAATGTCGCCTTTGATATACAATCCGGATTAAGGAAGTGATCACCAATTGCAAGGTGACGGTGAGCTGTCAGACTACTCTGTCGCGTCTTTTTCTCGGAAAAAAATATGGGAGGGGCGATAATCAGTAGGTGAGAGTGTAATTAGCGAATCTATCTGGTGATTAGCATAAGAGTCTCACGGCTAGGATATGCTGAAAGTTCCTTGTGGTTTACAGCCTTTATATTATTGTCTCGGCCCGACTGTACAGAAGATCAAAGCAAGGCGCAGTTTGGTAAGTTTGAAAACCTCTGATCTGGCTCAGTGCTCAGCTCAGTCGTCGAGGTATGGGAGTCAAGAGGATGATCAAAGGTGAACGGATTAATTTGAGGGTGTTCAGCTGATGCCAGTGACTGGACTGGATCTACCTGATCGCTAGCCGCCTCCTTAGATAGAGGGATGGGCCACAGAGTGTGAGTGTGGTGTGGTGGTTCCGACACCTCTGGGTTAAAACATGCAGTGACACCAGAGTGAATATCTATCCCCTCTGGTAAAACCCCATCACAATGGTTTGACGCAGTAGAGTATGGGGGTAAATGATCCTACGATGCCCCACATGTCGTGAAGGACGAGGTGGTCCACAATTATGACGGTCACTGTGGTAAGCAAGAGACTGGATGGGGCGGGGTGGTTCCACGACCTGCCGCAGTTCTTCCCACACCCAATCATGGCGGAAGAACTGCTTTTATATTAATCTAAGAGGTAAAAGTGTAGGTTAGAGAGATTCGCTGGACTCCCCTCCCAAACATCAGCGGGAGGCAGAGCAAGGCGTAACCTCCCTTTACCCAGCATGTTGTGTAATTACAGGGTATCGTAGACACGTCAGAGACAATAATCTCCCTAGCACCCTGGCTTCTACATGTTAGTTGCTCCAAATGGCTGACTGAAGAGCTT
>JAWDGP010003892.1:810000-832500 GCA_033675545.1 Elysia crispata | reverse complement strand
GTGACAGAGCCAGAGGCAAGGAGAGAGAAATAGGGAGAGAGAGAAAGAGAGAGAGAGAGAGAGAGAGAGAGAGAGAGAGAGAGAGAGAGAGAGAGAGAGAGAGAGAGAGAGAGGGAGGGGGTGGGGGCTGACAAACTGAGAGATGCAATCCTGTGCTGAATATTCAAAAACATCTATATCAGGTGCGTGAAGCACACCTAACTTGTAATTACATGGTCCTGGATTATTCTCTCACACATCTGGAAAACCTCTCTCTATCTCTCAATCTCTTCCCTCTTTCTCTCTCCCCTCTTTCTCTCCCTCTCTCTATCTCCCCTCTCTCTCTCTTCCCTCTTTCTCTCCCTCTCTCTCCCTCTCTCTCTCCCTCTCTCTCTCCCCTCTTTCTCTCCCTCTCTCTTTCTTTTCCCTCTCTCTCTCCCCTCTCTCTCTGCACTCTCTCTCTCTCTCTCCCCCCTCTCTCTCTCCCCTCTTTCTCTCCCTATCTCCGGAGATCTCATGGGAAGAGACCACTGCGATATGAAAGAAAAGCAGGGGCCCTTAACTGTTAAGGACGTAGGTTGTCACAAATATGGCAGCAGACATCTTTAGATTTAATAACAGAGGCTACCGTTTCTGTCTCGGTGTTCGGAGTGAGATGAGTTCTCTGCTACAACTGCTGGATTATTGTCCTTGTCTTGGCTTTATCCCTATAATTACCTCTCTTGATTCTATTTTTAGAGTTGTCTCTACGTTTCTCTATAATACTTGTTCTGCATTTTGCAACTTATGTATTTTTCTTTTTACGATTTTTTTTTTTAATTACCCTCCTGCCAAGTTGGTTTTTCACCTCGCAGTAATCACTGGCCATCTTTACTGCCGTTTATGTGCTTTTGGTTTTGTCTTTGAAATGAGAAATCAGACTATGATTCAATCAGAAAAAACATTTTTAAGAGCTGTATTATTTGCAAATTTAGAACTAAATGAAATCCAGTCAAAATTTCCAACTCAACTCATGTGGCAATGAGGAGTTGTTCTCTCGAACATTGACAGAAACCCAGTGGTTGCTTTGAAAAGTTGCAATGTCTTAATAATCATTGTATGCGCTCAAGATTACAAAAAGTCTGTACTATCCTAACTACCATTGTTTGTCCTAAGGATAATGGAAAATTTGAGAGAGAGAGAGAGAGAGAGAGAGAGAGAGAGAGAGAGAGAGAGAGAGAGAGAGAGCGAGAAAGAGAAGGGGGGGGGAGAGAGAAAGAGAGATAGATAGATAGATAGATAGATAGATAGAGAGAGAGAGAGAGAGAGAGAGAGAGAGAGAGAGAGAGAGAGAGAGAGAGAGAGAGAGAGAGAGAGAGAAAGAGAGACATTGTAATCTTCTAATCATTCATCAGATGCATTAATAATATAGTTTGGCCGAAAATCAAAAATTGGAAATTCCTGTTCTAAATTAATTAGTAATGAAACTTATAGATAGAAAGTCAGACATCCTGTTGAAAGGAGCAGTGGCTAATGAGCAATAATTTATTTACCTCATACGGATCTCAAATAGGACTATGTCTGATAAGGATGTTTTTGTTCCGGCAATATCTAGGATATTAACATGATCTAATCTGTACTTCACCAGGTAGCCATGATAAGACTTAATGACATGCATTGCTTATTGGGAAAATAAAATAGTATCCGGCTATGTTTTCGAGGATATAAATAGTCGTGACCAAGAAAAACAGGTACTTCTATACTTTCTTTAGCTATATAAAGATTCTTCTAAACTTAATAATAATAATAATAATGAAGTTATTTCCTAGCGCCTCTTCCTACTTGTAGGCTCGAAGCTCTTTACAATAGTCTATTTACAAACGTTTAACATAGTGACACTGTTCTATAGTCTAAAACATAGTCCATTAACAATTCAAACAAACAGAAGAGGAAAAAATAAATAAGTTACATGTACAAAGAAAATAAGAAAAGACATTGACAATAAGACAAATTTCTCAGACTAATTAAGGTCTTCATGTGCAGTAAACAAATGGGTTTTCAATAGGGTCTTAAACTAACTTATAGAACTCGCCTCCCTGATGGAAAGGGGAAGGGCATTCCAGACAACTGGTGCACATTGTACAAATGCTCTATGGCCGTCTTTTCTTGATGGTTTGCATGGAACTGACAGCAAAGCTTTGTTACCTGATCGTAAGCTACGAGTGGGGACGTACATACCGACAAGATCTACAAGATAATTAGGGGCATAGCCGTGAACACATTTGAAGCATAAGACAGCAATCTTATATTTTATCCTAATTTGTACAGGAAGCCAGTGTAAATGCCTAAACATGGGTGTTAAGTGATCTCTTTTACGTTTTTTCAAAATGAGACGAGCAGCGTTGTTCTGAATCAATTGAAGCCTCTTTAGTGTGTCCATGGGTAAGCCATATAGTAAGGAATTACAGTAGTCTAGTCTTGATAGAATGAAAGAGGACACAAGAGTTTTCACAGCCCCTTCATTTAAAAAAAGATCTAATCTGTTTAATTCTGCGTAGCTCTAAGAACATAATTTGGGCCAAATGATTGATATGAGGGGTCATTGACAACTTTGAATCAAAATAAACACCAAGATTTTTAGCTTTTGAAGAGAACAGTATCTGATCACTATCAATGTACATGTGGTCAACAACATATGGAGAAGCTTTTCTATCAATGCTACATGCTAGAAGCTCTGTTTTGTCTTCATTCATCTTAAGTTTGTTAACAATCATCCAATTTTTAACATGTGATATACAACTCTCAAATTTCTTTACTAAGGTAGTAAAGTTTTCTGGATGAGAAGAGGAGTACACTTGGCCTTGGGTGTCGTCAGCGTACATGTGATAACATAAATCAAAACTTTGAATTAGTGTGCCTAATGGTTTTGTATATATGGTGTAGAGGACAGGTCCTAATACAGATCCTTGGGGAACTCCATAGTTAAGGTCAAATACAGGAGAAGTTTGGTTGTTTATCATTATACACTGAGTACGCCCACTGACATAAGACGAAAACCACTTTAAGACAACCCCTGATAATCCAAACGTTTTAGACAATCTTTCTAACAAAATACTGTGATCAATTGTGTCAAATGCTGCGCTTAGGTCTAACAAAGCAAGAATAGATGTATGGCCTTTGTCTGCAGCACATATGAGGTCATTTTGAACTTTTAGAAGAGCAGTTTCTGTGTTGTGAAATTCTCTATATGCAGACTGAAAATTATCTAAAAGGTTGTTCTTTGTCAAGTGTTTTTCAATTGCAAAAGGACCACTTTTTTTCTAAAATCTTGGAAAGGAAAGGGAGATTTGACACAGGTCTAAAATTGCTCAGCTCTTCAGGGGATAAATTTGGCTTTTTTAACAGAGGTAAAACGACAGCATGTTTGAATGAGACCGGCACTATCCCAGAAAGAAGAGACTGATTTATCATGGCAGTTATTGGCTCAATAAGGCGTTCAAGGTGGATAACTAACAATGGTGTGGGGATGGGATCTAAACAGCAAGATTTGGGTGGTGACGCCTTAATGATTTTCATAACATCTTCTTTTGTCACAGGTTCAAACATCATCATACAATCTCCATCAAAACAATCAAAAGAGGGAAGGGAAGAGGATGCAGCATCCATGGGTTTCCTAATTTTGCAATCTTTTCAATGAAGAAATTACCAAATCTCTCAGCAAGTTTGTCTGCTGGAATTGTTTTAGGAATAGAACCCTGGCTGTCACCTCCTTTTCCAGACAATGTATTTGCAACATTATAAAGAGCTTTAGATATGAGACACTCCTCTATTTTATGGCAATAGTAATATTTCTTTGCTGTTTCGATGCCTCATAAAGCTATGTAAGTATGAATAAAAATAGTTGGCTAAATATGTAGAATCTAAAATCTATTTAGTGACCTTTTCTAAATTTCTTTATCATGTAAACTGAAATAAATGTGCAGCTATGAATTCCTTGAAGTCAGCGCACCATGATTATGCACTTTTTGCGGGAATCGCAAGTCTTCTAATATGCCTTTAAAAAAAAATCTTAAAATAGATCTTGCAAAATACAGAGTTAGACGATTTTCCCTATCAAAAAGTGTCAAGAGATGGACTGCCGTACGAGAATCCATAGCTGAACGATTGTCCATGTTATTGGGCTTTTGAAAGAATCTAAAATTACTTCGTTAGTTTTAGAGTATAACGTACCTGTTCTTATTATGAACACGTTACCATGTGTTCGAAAAAAATATACATATAAATCTGTTAATCACGAAGCAAAATGTAGATTTCACCCATATCCTAATGATTCCTCTTATTCTTAGAGCTAATTTAAAGATTTAGTAGTCTTCTTTATGAGTTTTAATATAAAGACAGACTTTGAAATTCCATTTAACACAAAGATTTAACATCAAGTTTAGGTTTATAATTTTCTTTGGACATCATTTTTGAAATTAGAAAGCACTTTTTTAAGTGGGGGTAATACATAGCAATCCGCTATCCTTCTTTGATAAATTAGTTTTTTTTTTTTTTTTTTTTTTTTATTTGAAAATTTCGAGTCAAAACATTTTTCGAATAATTATTAGATCCAAATTCCCTCATTTTGCTCAGAGTTATGTTTTCCTAGGTCAATTATTATTAGAATTATTTAAACAAACCGAATATGCCGGTGTCCCACTGTTTTACTTAAAAAAATATAACAATAATAAAAGGCTACTGAATCACGATTTATTTCTTTTCTTTTTTTTCCTTCTTGCAAAGTAAAAGAAACAGGAAAAAAATGATTCAGGGGTTTATGGAATACAGCATGGCAATTTTCTTATCCTTGCTTGTATAAACTGATCACGGGGTGTGGTCTTCTGTAATGGCAAGAACTTTCGCCTCAAACAGCTGGGCTGCCGCTCTTGTGTTTTGGATTGTATCCCTGTGTCCTGTTTATCGCCGCTTGTATTACGTCATAGTTTCTTTACACAAAAGCAATCTTCTCACTTTGAAGTCTAAAATCAATCTGTTTTCACGGATATTATTTTTGGCTTTTGTTTCTGTTCGTGTTTTTTTTTTTCTTTATTTTTTTAGGACATGAGATTGGTATTTACAAAACCTGCATTTCTCGTCGTCTTTGACGCCATTAACATTTTTTTGGGGCAGCCAGAAAGCAAAACAAAAACAAAATAAATCCTGGTTACAACATTCCTTTTTTATTCTATGTTAAACGACAACCTATAAATATCACGAGCAGAATGTTTCTAAATGACATTCGATAATGAGATTGATCTTGGCTTTGTCCCATTTTCAACACATCACGACCGCGTGACGCAAAAAAGATTAAAACGTCTTCGAGACTCGCCAAAAATGTTTCCAATTTCCTTTGCAACATCCACGTGTCTCAGTTTTTTTTAGCTTCTTTTCTTATTATTTTGTCAATCCTTTTGATCTTGCTTCTAATACATTAGGGTTAGTTTTGTGTCACAAGAATCTGAGGTGATGTAATTTATAACAAAATGAAATAAAAATTAAACCTGATTAATACGTAAAGAAATACAAGAGTGTCACTTTGTACTTGTTAAAGAGTATCAAAGAAAAAAGAAGAAGAAGAAGAACAAGAAGAAGAAGAAGAAGAAGAAGAAGAAGAAGAAGAAGAAGAAGAAGAAGAAGAAGAAGAAGAAGAAGAAGAAGAAGAAGAAGAAGAAGAAGAAGAAGAAGAAGAAGAAGAAGAAGAAGAAGAAGAAGAAGAAGAAGAAGAAGAAGAAGAAGAAGAAGAAGAAGAAGAAGAAGAAGAAGAAGAAGAAGAAGAAGAAGAAGAAGAAGAAGAAGAAGAAGAAGAAGAAGAAGAAGAAGAAGAAGAAGAAGAAGAAGAAGAAGAAGAAGAAGAAGAAGAAGAAGAAGAAGAAGAAGGAGGAGGAGGAGGAGGAGGAGGAGGAGGAGGAGGAGAAGAAGAAGAAGAAGGATGAGGAGGAGGAGGAGAAGAAGAAGAAAAAAAAAGAGGAAGAACGAAAAAACAAAATAAAACAAAAACAAAAATCAACAAGAGAGAAATTTAAAACAACTAAAATTCATATTGTTTTAATGCATTGATTTTTAGTTGTTTGAGAAAAAAATATTAAAAACCAATAGACTGATATCCAAAAGAATTGTCAATGATTTTATTTATCTTGAAAGTTTTTTTTTTTTTAACTTTTTCTATCTCTTTTTTTTATTTGTTTTCAACAGAGTCTTTAATTGGATGTTCAAAACAAGGAAAAAATGGAAAAGATGAAGACAACATCAAATAAACACCTTCTAAATTTCTAAAACTATCAAAGAAAGAAACCATTTCGCATGATTATACTGGCGCATGCGCACCAAACCTGAAAATCAAACTTAAGTTACCCATCCAATCCCACGAATCTGCTCGCCTAAAAAACAACGTCATCACTACCATATAAGGAATCCAGTGACCCGTCCCGAATTAGCTGCTTGACCTTAGCAAAACCAAACAAAGCGAAAATAGAAACATGTGACGTGAGAAGAAATGAGAGCCTGAAATACACATACACACACACACACACTCTATCTTTCCTTTCTGTCTCTCAGTCTCTCTTTTTGTCTGTTTTTCTCTCTCTCTCTCCCTCCGCCTCTCTCTCTCTCTCTCTCTCTCTCTCTCTCTCTCTCATATATATATATATATATATATATATATATATATATATATATATATATATATATGTACATAAATATACCGCTATACCGCTGTTCAAGTGGTAGGATCAGCTGAGTCTAACTTAGTGGCTCTGAAGGATGCACTTGAGACTTGTACATCAACAGCTTACGATAAAAGATAATTATTACTTAACATTTAAGAACATTATGACCGCACAACAATTAAAGCGAATTAGAATCTTGCGTTGTTCTGAGGCAAAATTAGTGTTTTGGCCTGTGTTATCTTTCTGTCAGCGCAATATATACAAATTCCCACGGTAATTATTACTCAGGGTTTGAGAGTTTTGTTCTCAAGAAAAAAAAATGTTTTGAAACAAACGTATTTAACTTGCGTGGTACAACAAAAAGCTCTGAAAAGAAAAACGCTTTTAAAACAGTTCTTTTTTTCGATTGCATTAGACACAATTTTTCTCCATTGTTAACTTTCATCTTTGGCCATTGCGTTTTCAACCACTCCCCACCCCCTAACCACTCTCTTTCAGTTCATACACCCTCCCCTCCCCCCCCCTTTTTAAAAAGAAAAAAACCCCACCTAAACAGAAATAAAATAAAATAATATAAAATGTACAAATAAATTAATAAATAAGTAAACAAGTCCTCTTCCCATCTCTCCTTTTAAATCTAATTCTCCGCTACCCCGAAGCTAACATTTACCGCACGTGGCTGTTATCGGAACAATAAAAAAGATCAGCGCTTTTATATTGTAAGCAACTGGTTCAACCCACTCCTCGGTGAACTATTTATAGTTAAAAAGATTTGAAAACGATTATGTAATGTAAGTCAATATCATTAATTTCTATCATCTATCTCCTTAAGAAGAATTATTTTTTTTTCAAATCTGGGTGGACACATTGCAAGTAAAAACGTGTTAAAATTTCCGATTTGTTTAGCTTAAAAATATCTTCTTTTAAATTTTTAAGAAAGTTAAGATTCCATGAAAGCTAATTTAGGACGTATAGCACAAATGACATTGTTGCTTAGCTTGTCCCGGCAAATTCAAGTAGATAACTGTTATCGTTATACTAGAATTTCATCGTTTCTTTTTTTTTTGTTGTTGTTATTGCTTCTCTGTGGTTCTAACGAAACTGACTGATTGTGATGCTTGTATTGATAGTACTATTAAGAATATTAATTGGAATACTCTTAACTATCAATGAAAAAAAAAAAACTATAATCAACCATTATCACCATCATCATTATTATTATTATTATTATTATTATTATTATTATTATTATTATTATTATTATTATTAGTAGTAGTAGTAGTAGTAGTAGTAGTAGTAGTAGTAGTAGTAGTAGTAGTAGTAGTAGTAGTAGTAGTAGTAGTAGTACTACTACTACTACTACTACTACTACTACTACTACTACTACTACTACTACTACTACTACTACTACTACTACTACTACTACTACTACTACTACTACTACTACTACTACTACTACTACTACTACTACTACTACTACTACTACTACTATTACTACTACTACTACTACTACTACTACTACTACTACTACTACTACTACTACTACTACTACTACTACTACTACTACTACTACTACTACTACTACTACTACTACTACTACTACCAATATTACTCCCATGCACGTGCACAAAAAGATTCCTTACCTCTAAGTTGTCCGTAAAGGTGTCAAAGCATAGCTAAGGAGCAATAGGAGAAAAAAATCTTTAATAGCCAAGTTGGTAATAAAAACACAACCCTAAAGTTCCTGGTCTGTTACACACTCAAAAAGAAACTAGTGAAGTTCCTTGTGTATGCCTGAGTCGCTAATATTACACAAACTGGAAGAAACAAGGTAGGGAAAAAAATGGTGAAAGTCGAATATTTTGACTGATCTTTGATTTTAATGTTGATGCTAAATTCCTAAAGTAGTATTAATCCCTTTCACATACACGCAGAAGTGTAAGGTTAAAGAATTATGGAGTTTTTAAGACTTAGTAATAAAAGTAATACAAAGACGATAATTATAATCATCGATATGTCAAGCAAAATCTCGAGGAACAAAATAATGGTCACAATAAAATATTTAAAAAAAAAAAGAAAAAAAAAAAGAAAAGAAAGAACGACAATAAAGGAACTAAAATAAACTGAAATAAATAAATAAATAGAGTTTAATAATAAAAAAGAGACCTGGCAGGAAAATGAATGTTTATAATTATGAAAATACAAAAACTATCCAGAGGGCAATCTATCTATTTCAAAGTCCATAGCCTCATCCGGAATGTTTGATCGAGCACTGTAGAGATCAGTAAGTGAGACACACCCACACCACGCGATGTCTCATGAAGTTCCAGGCGACAATAAAAAAGTACAGTCCCCGCGTGGGAGTGAACTTTATTTTTTAACGCTGACCTTTGATATGTAAGGTCAGCCTGCCCTATCCCATTTCGGTCACACTTAATATTGTTAGAAACTTTAATTCATATCTGCAAAAAGTTACGCCCGGTCATACATAAAATCTTGGCTGATGATGTAACAAGAAAGTACGGTGAGACAAGTGTGTCAAAACAAAGTATTAGACTGGCCATCATGCGAGATCAATTCTGTTCATGTTTATATTATTTCTATCTTGCAGTCTGCTCCAAAAGCTTCGTTTTGAATATGAATTTGAGGCCTAGGTGTTGAAAAAGAAAGCAGTTGAAAAACTCAAAAAATGTCAAAACAAACTTGGATTGGTATGGTTCCGTTGAAAAACGTCCAGGAAGTTACTTTTAAAAAATTAATGTCTGTGTTTTGGTTTTTATTTCTTTTTGTTTGGAAAACATGTAGCGCAGAGACTTTTTTTTTAATTCCATTGATACATCACCACCTATGCGGAAATAAAATTCTTTGTTTTCTTATTCATTCATTCTTTCATTCTCTCTCTATCTTTCTTCTTATGTCACATTCTCTTTATTACCATCTCTATCTCACTCTCGCTTTCCCATTCTCTCCTCTACCTCCTCCTTCACTTCTCTCCCTCTCTCTCTCTCTCTCTCTCTCTCTCTCTCTCTCACTCTCTGTATCTGTCTCTGTCTCTCTCTCTATCTCTTTCGCTTTCGCCATTGTTTTCTCTACCTCTTCTCTCGCTATCCATCTCACTTTCCCTTTTTCTCTTCTACCTCCTATTCTGTCTCTCTCTCATCCCCATTATCTCTTCCACCTTCTCTCTCTTACTCTCACACTCATACAAAATCACACTCTCTCAATTGCTACGTATTTGTTTTCCAAGTGATTAATCTTTTTCTCCTCTCCTTGGTGAATCACCTTCATGATCTCATAGACTGAAACCGGTTCGATCGATTCTTAGCAAAACTTAAATAAAAAAAGTTGTGAGAAAAAAGATGTATGCATTAAACCGATTACCGATTTGTTAAAAAAATTTAAATCGATTTTTGGTTACGAGTGATCAAAAGATGAAGATGTCTCTTCATCAAACTAAATAGATACTCTATTTATGAATGATACTTCTAAAATATAAAGTGCCCTTGATCGATGACGGCGCTTTGAGCCTGTCCATGTAAGGCTTGCGAAAGAGGACAGGGATACTGAAGGAAGCACAGAGAGATAGAAGGAATGACAAAGGTAAAGAATGAAGGGCAGATGGATAGATGAAAGAACAAAAGGAAAAAAGAGAAATGATAATGAGATAAAAAGAAGGACAGAGGGATTGAAGAGAGAGTGTAACAGAAAAAAAAGAATGACACAGGTTTATAAAGAATAATAGAGGGACATGACACGGGACAGAGGTATAGGAGTCAGGAGAAAGGGATAGAAGTCAGGACAGAGGGATAGGATTCGAAACAGAAGGATAGGAATCAGGACAGAAGGATTGGAGTAGGGGCAGAGGGACAGAAGTAAGGGCAGTCAGGATAAAAGAATAAGAGTGGTAACAGAGCGACAGAGGTCGGGACTGAGGGATACGAGTCAGGATAGAAGAAATAGGGTGATTACAAGGGAAAGGGGTCGGGACAGAGGGATTGGGGACAAGATAGAAGAAGAGGACTGGTGACGCAGAGATAGGGGTCGGTACAAAAAAACAGGAGTGGGGACAGAAGATAGGAGTCGAACAGAGGAATAGGAGTCAAACAGAGGGATAGGAGTCGAACAGAGGGATAGGAGT
This sequence comes from Elysia crispata, assembly GCA_033675545.1. Classification (NCBI taxonomy): domain Eukaryota; kingdom Metazoa; phylum Mollusca; class Gastropoda; family Plakobranchidae; genus Elysia; species Elysia crispata. The sequence goes on along the minus strand of JAWDGP010003892.1, from coordinate 821,700 downwards.
CAAACAGAGGGATAGGAGTCGAACAGAGGGATAGGAGTCGAACAGAGGGATAGGAGTCAAACAGACGAATAGGAGTTGAATATAGGAATGGCAGTTGAACAGAGGGATAGGAGTCGAACAGAGGGATAGGAGTCAGGACATAGGAATAGGAGTCAAACAGACGAATAGGAGTTGAATATAGGAATGGCAGTTGAACAGAGGGATAGGAGTCGAACAGAGGGATAGGAGTCAGGACATAGGAATAGGAGTCGAACAGAGGGATAGGAGTCGAACATAGGAATAGGAGTCAAGACACAGGGATAGGAGTCGAACAGAGGGATAGGAGTCGAACATAGGGATAGGAGTCGAACAGAGGGATAGGAGTCGAACATAGGGATAGGAGTCAAGACACAGGGATAGGAGTCGAACAGAGGCATAGGAGTCGAACATAGGGATAGGAGTCGAACAGAGGGATAGGAGTCGAACAGAGGGATAGGAGTCGAACAGAGGGATAGGAGTCGAACAGAGGGATAGGAGTCGAACAGAGGGATAGGAGTCGAACATAGGGATAGGAGTCGAACAGAGGGATAGGAGTCGAACAGAGGGATAGGAGTCGAACATAGGAATAGGAGTCGTGACATAGGGATAAGAGTCGAACAGAGGGATAGGAGTCAGGACATAGGGATAGGAGACGAACAGAGGCATAGGAGTCAGGACACAGGGATAGGAGTCGAACAGAGGGATAGGAGTCAGGACACAGGGATAGGAGTCGAACAGAGGGATAGGAGTCGAACAGAGGGATAGGAGTCGAACAGAGGGATAGGAGTCGAACAGAGGGATAGGAGTCGAACATAGGAATAGGAGTCGTGACATAGGGATAAGAGTCGAACAGAGGGATAGGAGTCAGGACATAGGGATAGGAGTCGAACAGAGGGATAGCAGTCGAGCAAAGGGGTAGGAGTCGAACAGAGGGATAGGAGTCAGGACATAGGGATAGGAGTCGAACAGAGGGATGGGAGTCGAGCAGAGGGATAGGAGTCAGGACATAGGGATAGGAGTCGAACAGAGGGATAGGAGTCAGGACATAGGGATAGGAGTCGAACAGAGGGATAGCAGTCGAGCAAAGGGGTAGGAGTCGAACAGAGGGATAGGAGTCAGGACATAGGGATAGGAGTCGAACAGAGGGATGGGAGTCGAACAGAGGGATAGGAGTCGAACAGAGGGATAGGAGTCGAGCAGAGGGATAGGAGTCGAGCAGAGGGATAGGAGTCGAACAGAGGGATAGGAGTCAAACAGAGGGATAGGAGTCAGGACAAAGGTATAGGAGTCGAACAGAGGGATAGGAGTCAGGACAAAGGTATAGGAGTCGAACAGAGGGATAGGAGTCGAGCAGAGGGATAGGAGTCGAGCAGAGGGATAGGAGTCGAACAGAGGGATAGGAGTCAAACAGAGGGATAGGAGTCAGGACAAAGGTATAGGAGTCGAACAGAGGGATAGGAGTCAGGACACAGGGATAGGAGTCGAACAGAGGGATAGCAGTTGAACAGAGGGATAGTCAAACAGACGGTTGGAGTCGAACAGAGGGATAGGAGTCGAACAGAGGGATGGGAGTCGAGCAGAGGGATAGGAGTCGAACAGAGGGATAGGAGTCGAACAGAGGGATAGGAGTCAGGACATAGGAATAGGAGTCGAACAGAGGGATAGGAGTCAGGACATAGGAATAGGAGTCGAACAGAGGGATAGGAGTCAGGACATAGGAATAGGAGTCGAACAGAGGGATAGGAGTCAGGACACAGGAATAGGAGTCGAACAGAGGGATAGGAGTCGAGATCGACCCAACGAACCCAGGTTAAGAACCAGTGGTCTAAACGCTATTTAATACTTTTCAAAACATTTTAGTATAGAAGTGGTTGCAGTTCATCGTTAGACTGAATGACAAAGAGTCTTGTTCTACTATAATAACGCGTTTTGCCAAGGAGACAATACAAATTATGAAGGTTTGAAAGTATTATGTCGTTCTTTTTTTTGAGAAACAAGCTACTGTTTTTTTTTTTTAATTTTTGAAAGAAAAATTCACTAAGTTGGCAATAAATCACAGCTAGTGCGAATAATATTTGAAAAACGAACACATTTGAACAAAATATCTTTTTATCCCTTAGATTTCTATTTAATAATTAATTATCTAAAGACCAAAAGTTAGACTCCTGCGATCCTCGCATCACGCCATCACGAAACTCTGCGCCAATATCAGACGACCAGGTCTCAAAGCCCCCTAGGTCAGCCAGAATAAAACCCACTTCCGAAAACCAAATAACCGTCAGCGCATGTCAAAACAGACCGTTAGCTGCGCTAACGTTTATGGCCGTTACAGTAAATGTTATGTGGATAAAACGCCATATCGACGAGGTAGGGAGAAAGAAAACAAACAAACTTAATGTGGTCATGGAAAGATGAAAAACCATAAGGCTTGTTTTGCGATGAAGGTTAAAAAAAAAAGATAGATTGATAATATAAATTGTTGTATAAATAAAATACACATTAAAAGTAGGCGTAGGAAATGCATACAAAGTGATTTCTAGATGCCTTCAAACAGATGTTACCAATGAAAGTCTTTCCACAGATGCCATCTGGGTTTCGCCATGAATGAATTACTAGATACATCCCAAATTGAGTTGATTTAGCTCTCGCTAAGTCCAGTGAATCTTTGGGGCTATCACATGCGCTTAATTTCTTATTATAATCTTTGTTTGTTCAAGCAAAAGTTTTTAAGTTTATTTGAAACTGAAGAAAAACCCAAAGATGTGATGTTCGATTGAACATGTAACGGTACAGTTTAGCTATGGATATTTCGCGTAGATTTAGATTCTTGTTTAAGACACAATGCTTTAAAGTTTCGCCCATAACCACTGAGGGTAAGTAAAAGAAACTTATGCCTAACTGAGAACCAGTTTTGGTAAAAAAAGAAAGATAACTTTTCTGGTGAATACCTTAACTTTTCTTTAAAGAACTTTTTTTTTTGTTTTTAAATACATACAACTTGTCAAATCTTATTCCTGTAAAAAAATTGTAATGGAAACAACAACAAAAACAAAGATTGAATAAGATGAGCAGAAAATGTTTATAAAGTTAACGATATGTATCCCCTATTTCCGCATTTCCCTTTAGCAAATACGAAAAGGTTTGTGATGTATTGACAATCCCCTGTAATTTTTCCAAGCGGCATTGTGTCTTGATACCTTTGCATTCATTTTGTTCAAGTACATTTTTTCCACCATTAAAACCTAAAGTATTGATTCCATTTAAAAAAATTGAAAAAAGTAAACATCAATATTAATGATCGGCAACTCTTGGCGTTTTCGTTTATTTATAATAAAACAATAGTTACTCGATCTCTATGTTATGTATTACTCAATAATATTTTCAATATTTCATTAATCTCCCTGGGCTGTAAGATGTTTAAAAAAAAATAATTTTAGTTAGTATCCGTATGCTTCAAAACAGTGTTCTGAAAGACATCATTCTATTCATCAGGGCCTACGTAGTTGATGTTTACATCGAAATGATTTGAATATGGTGTCGTTATTTGGTTGGTTTTCTTTGACGTATTATCTGCTGTAATTTATTTTTTTGTTTTTCTTTGTTGTTGTAGTCTGTTGTTGATTTTTTTTTGTGTGTGCGTTCCTGTATCTTCTGCCCTGTTTTTATTTGCTGTTTCGATACTCTAGGCTTGTAGCCTGTATCTTGTTCCTCAACAAGGATGTACTGAAAGCCTGGGGTTGCGCATCCGTAGTGCTTCTTTCTACATCACACCTAGAGGTACGGAAGAAGCACCGTAAAGTGTTACCTCTACTATCATAAGGCACATTATGGCTCACAGTATTACCTCTACTATCATAAAAGGCACATTATGGCTCACAGTGTTACCTCTACTATCATAAAGCCCATTATGGCTCACAGTATTACCTCTACTATCATAAGGCCCATTATGGCTCAGGCCCATTATGGCTCACAGTGTTACCTCTACTAAGGCCCATTATGGCTCACAGTGTTACCTCTACTAAGGCCCATTATGGCTCACAGTGTTACCTCTACTAAGGCCCATTATGGCTCACAGTGTTACCTCTACTAAAGGCCCATTATAGCTCACAGTGTTACCTCTACTATCATAAGGCCAATTATGGCTCACATTATTACCTCTACTATCATAAGGCCCATTATGGCTCACAGTGTTACCTCTACTATCATAAGGCCCATTATGGCTCACAGTGTTACCTCTACTATCATAAGGTCCATATGGCTCACACTGTTACCTCTATTATCAAAAGGCACATTATGGCTCACAGTGTTACCTCTACATCATAAGGCCCATATGGCTCGCAAAGTACCTCTACTATCATAAGGCACATTATGGCTCACAGTGTTACATCTACTATCATAAGGCCCATTATAGCTCACAGTGTTACCTCTACTATCATATGACCCATATGGCTCGCAATGTTACCTCTACTATCATAAGGTCCATATGGCTCGCAATGTAACCTCTACTATAATAAGGCCCATTATGACTCACAGCGTTACCTCTACTATCGTGAGGCCCATATGGCTCGCAATATTACTTTACTATGATCAGGCCCATTATGGCTTCTTTCGATGCAAAGGTAAGGCTGATTAGGTGAGTTCCTACCCAGCGCCATACAACCTAGGTCAGGATTCGAACAAGGCAGGCTGGGGGCCATAGATTTATTAAAATACAGATTCACAAGCCCCGGACAAGTACGTCACAAAGCCCATGCCGAGATCAAGTCTCGTTCGCCATGATAATAGTTTGAGAACGCAGACTCGCTGCTATGGTTAAATTTAGACATGAATACAAACAATATATTTGTCTTTTACGAAGATTACAAAACAATCCTCAACACGATCATTATGGTGGAAGTTTTTTTCTGACATTAAATTTTGAGAGTAAAAAAAGAAAAGAATTGATCACACAAAAGTAAAACACACATCGCTGGAAGTTAAATTTAGATCTAGATCTAAGGAAGTTAGCAACAACAACTTGGAGAATCTCTCTCTCTCTCCCTCCCTCACTCTCTCTCTCTCTCTCTCTCTCTCTCTCTCTATATATATATATATATATATATATATATATATATAATTCAATCTCCACCTCTTGTTTAGAACTATATTGCTACAGGAAAAAGTAGCTCGACAAAATTTCCCTCTGTTACATCTTCACAGAACCTTTTTCCAAGCATAACAAGGAAAAATTCTACGTATAAGACAAATCAATTTTAAACTCCAGCTCAAAATAATTATAACCTCTACCGATTTGCTGACAAAATGCTCAGGCAAAAAGGAATGGTGGATTTCCGGATTCCGGAGTTTGACGGCCTCACACGAAGAGAGAGGAAGCGATTTGTAATTCGTTTATTATCCGCTGCCTCTTATCATCAACAGTTAAGGTATTAGCAACCCCACGTCGTTAAATAGTCTGCCTCATGTCCAAATCGTTTCCATCTAGGCCTTTAGAATGATGCATTAAAATAGTAAAACCTCAAGACGCCATACTAGGACCAGAAATGTAACGTTCACGTTGGTTGTATGCACGTTCTCTTCTTCGATATATCTCGTCCATGACAAGGAGCTCTCGTGTAAATCTGGAATCGTTTAACCAAATAGAATTATGAGCTTCCAAACTTATTTTGTCAACAGCTTCGGTTTCGAACCCGCAGCAAAAGGCTGGCACCATGTCATTTCGCAACGAACGACGTAAGTTTCGCTTTATAACCAGCGGCGCTCATTTCAGGATTTTTTCTTTTTTTTTTTTTTTTTGACTGAAGATAAAGAAGACAACTCTGGACAAACAGAAAAATAAATAAAGATAAAGGAAAATTTTAATGGTCGGGATAATTATCATTATTATAAAATTTGCATCGAAAGAACATTCAAACTTACACAAATCACAATAGGCCTATTATAAGTTTTACTAGCAGGTGGAAGATTATTGCAAAAATACAATTGAGAACTCAAAAAAGAAGATCAATTTAAGCTTTTTCTTACTTTTTTTTAAAAAAAGGAAAAGATTTTATGAACGCATGGGTCAAAAAGCAGACATGGAAATGTCAACATGTTAAACCTTCATCACACCTGAGGGATTGTAAAACAATAGAGCACACACCATACACACACAAACAATTTAATATTACTTACTTAGATCTGCTAAGTTTCATTTTTGATATCAAGCCCAGATCATTGATATACATAGTTACCCACTTCTTTCCCTGCCTCTCTCTCCCTCTCTCTCTCTCTCTCTCTCTCTCTCTCTCTCTCTCTCTCTCTCTCTCTCTCTCTCTCTCTCTCTCTGTTCATCACATAAACTATGTGAATTTCCTTTTTTACTGTTTCTGTCCTTCTTGTCCATATATCTCCCTGCCTCAGTCCCCATCAATCTGTCTCGATCTTTGTCTTTCGATCTTCGTATCTCTCCTATACATGACCCTTAGCCAATCGGGTCAGGGCGCTCTGACCTTCCTTCTTTAAAGAGACGATGATCTTTACAATATAAGTGAGAGGGCTGCAAAATAAAGTAAAAAAAAAACAAGACGCTAAGAGACCTGTTAAAATGATAAAAATCAATTTTAATACCACCTAAGTTACGACCTAGCCTTTGCTATTTCCACAACTAAAAACTTCCTTTTTTTTAAAAGAAAGAAAATTAATAAAAAAAAAAAAAGATTAAACCTAACATCTACAAATATCACTGAAAATGTATGACTAATTGTGCCTTCAAAAAATAATCTTTCAATTCAGTGCAAGGTGATCGAAAATATAAAAAATTCCTTGACACCTTTAAAGAGAAGCTCAGTGGGTGGATGGAATGTGTAAAGTGGTTTGAACTTATATGTAAATCCTAACAATTTATAATCAATTTTTGTTGCGCATGAGTCACATAGACATAGGGTGAAATCCTTACCTGTAAAAAAATTATTTTGTCGGATGATTAGGAACGATGAGTTACAAAATTTATTGCTTAAAATTACCTTTACCGCCGCCACCACCACAACCAACACAACAACCTTTATCACCTTAGTGGTAGTGTAGTAATAGAAGTATTAGTAGTAGTAGTAGTAGTAGTAGTAGTAGTAGTAGTAGTAGTAGTAGTAGTAGTAGTAGTAGTAGTAGTAGTAGTAGTAGTAGTAGTAGTAGTAGTAGTAGCAGTAGCAGTAGCAGTAGCAGTAGCAGTAGCAGTAGCAGTAGCAGTAGCAGTAGTAGTGTAAGTAACACTAGTAGTAGTGGTAGTAGTAGTAGTAGTAGTAGTAGTAGTAGTAGTAGTAGTAGTAGTAGTAGTAGTAGTAGTAGTAGTAGTAGTAGTAGCAGTAGCAGTAGCAGTAGCAGTAGCAGTAGCAGTAGCAGTAGCAGTAGCAGTAGCAGCAGCAGCAACAGCAGCAGCAGTGCTAGTAGGTAGTTGCCAGCAGCAGTAGTAGTAGCAGCAGCAGCAGCAGCAGCCAGTAGTAGTAGCAGCAGCAGTAGTAGCAGCAGCAGCAGTAGTAGTAGCAGTAGTAAGCAGCAGTAGTAGCAGTAGTAGTAGTAGCAGTCAGCAGCAGCAGCAGTAGCAGTAGTATCAGTAGTAGTAGCAGCAGCAGCAGTAGTAGTAGTAGTAGTAGTAGTAGCAGCAGTGCAGCAGTAGTAGTAGTAGTAGTAGTAGTCAGCAGCAGTAGTAGTAGTAGTAGTAGTAGTAGTAGTAGCAGTAGTAGTAGTAGTAGCAGTGTAGTAGTAGTAGTAGTAGTAGTAGTAGTAGTAGTAGTAGTAGTAGTTGTAGGTGTAGTAGTATCATCTACAGCAGCAGCAGTAGTAGTAGTAGTAGTAGTAGTAGTAGTAGTAGTAGTAGTAGTAGTAGCAGCAGCAGTAGCAGCAGCAGTAGCAGTAGTATCAGTAGTAGTAGTAGTAGAAGTAGTAGTAGCAGTAAGCAGCAGCAGCAGTAGTAGTAGTGTAGTAGTAGTAGTAGTAGTAGTAGTAGTAGTAGTAGTAGTAGTAGTAGTAGTAGTAGTAGTAGTAGTAGTAGTAGTAGTAGTAGTAGTAGTAGTAGTAGTAGTAGTAGTAGTAGTAGTAGTAGTAGTGATGATAGTTGCTGCAGACAGCTTTCCTTTTTCACTTTTTAAAACATTGCTCAACTTAACTTTTTGAACATGTAGAAAATATGCTATTCGATTGACTTTGTTTGGTAAAGAATAAAAAAAAATACGAAATTTAATAGGAAAAAAAAAACAATCTTCATTGATTTTGGAAATGTGTTCATGAGGATAGATATTATACCGTAAATAAATATGCTTGCGCTTGACTTAAAATTGATTAATAAAGTGTTTGCTTCGATGCAACGAAAGTGACATATTGACATATTGATTGAATAAGGGGGTAATATTATCTCTTTCGCTTACTTATAACCATGTTTATCGTTAGTTTGTAACCACAAAACTAAATAATATTCATAAAAAAAAAGATGAAGGAGAAAGTGAATGTGATTTTTTAATAGAACAAGAAATAGAACAACAATAACAACAACAACAACAACAACAACAACAACAACAACAACAACAACAACAACAACAACAACAACAACAGTAATTATAGTAACATCAACAACAATTTCCTATGACAAGATAAGAATTACAACGTCAACGTATAAAAAGTAACGTATAAGAACCATGAAAAAAAATCAACAATTAAGAAATCCTAAAACAATACAAAAACAACACAAAACAAATTAAAAGGTAAAAAAAGACAAAACAAAATTTTCAAAAATTCCTTTAGAAACTTATGAGACCTGATATTAATGGACGTAGCGGTACGGCTTGCAAGTCAACTCACACATACACATACGAAGGCATAAAAACTTGTAAACAATACCACAGAGCTTCTTTAATTGAGCATTTGACCCATGTGATTTAACTTACACTTTTATACTATAATTATAAAAGACAACTTTGATTTTCTTTCTCCGTTATCTCCTTCGAAACTACTCAATGCACAGTCATGTCTGAGGTTTACTGAATTTTTATGTGCCAAGATAGTGAACAAATAGCACAAAAAAAAATAAAATAAAGAAAAGTTATGGATGTGGGCTGAAAAATGCTATTGAAAGTTCATTATATTTTTACTTTCATTAATAACTCATCAAAATTTTTTGCCAATTATGTTATAATGAACCAAATACATGTAGCATTGTCAGCGTTTTACTACAAAGCGGATGATGCCGTTAATACAAATTATTGTTATTTTTTTTTAACATAAATACATAAAAACCATGTTGTTTTATTATAATGAAGTGAAAAACTGAAAACAGTTAAATGAAATTCGACCTGCTCCAGAGTGAAGACAAAAGCGTCATTGAAAACACACCGCTCTGTGGAAGAAAGAACTAGCAGTGATTTGATTGGTCAGTATTTTAAGAACAACTACCATCGTTGCCTTTTCTTCCTGATCGGCGATTGCAAATGTAAACACTTCAGCTTCTGTTGCACGCGTTTCGTTCTTCTATACAACACTATAAGTTTGTTTTTCATTTATGTAGAAGTCTACCTCATCATTCTATTCATAGTTGTAAAGTGTGCTTTTCCTCAATGCAGTTGTATGGCTCTGGAAGATATAAGTCTGTTATTTTTGTGGTAAGCTTGTATTTTTTCAATGTAGCTTCGCCACCAGTTCATTTGAATGGGCAATCACCCTGATATATATATATATATATATATAACTATATTATACATATTACGCACACACGACCACAGCACATTGTTTATTTTTAATGTCGTGACAAAATCATGACCTACCCCTCTGGACGTGGCCCGTGAGAAACAGAGAGAGAGAGAAAGAGAGAGAGAGAGAGAGAGAGAGAGAGAGAGAGAGAGAGAGAGAGAGAGAGAGAGAGAGAGAGAGAGAGAGAGAGAGAGAGAGAGAGAGAGAGATTACATATTATGTGTGTGAGGGTTTTGGTAAAACAGGGAGGCGCTTATGCAAGCCTCAAGCCTCTTTGAAATGGGAATGGTTGCAGACTTCTAGTGCGACGTCAAATTCAGCTTCTAAACAAAAATAAATGAATAAACAATTATTTAATCTATACTTGGATTTTATTTAAGTTTTCATCTATTCAAGAACCGAATGGTATAAAGTGAAATCTTCAACATTTTTCTGGCTTTGGTTCAAGACATACTTTGTCATAAATTTAAAGAACAAAACCGATTTTTTATTTATTTATTTTTTTTAAACAGTTTCCTACCTGACCAATGAAGTTTTTGAAGTTTGTGAAACCACATTAAATCTCAGTTACTTTCTTCTTTAATCAATCAATCAACCAACCAACTAACCATTTATCCAATCAATCAATCATAAAAACCAAGCAATCAATCGATCAATCAACAAACCAACCTAGCAACCATCCAATCAATCAATCAGTTAAACAATCAACCAATAAATAAATCAAGCTATCAATCAATCGTCCAAAAGTTAACCAATTCATCCATCACATAATTAACCAATGAACTAACCAGTCAACCAACCAACCAACCAACCAACCAAACAATCAATGTATGAATCGATTAACCAATCAATTAATCAATCAATCAAACGATCAAACAATCAGTATGTTTTTTAACCAATCTATGTGACGTCAATAGTGCGTTTGGTAATTATTTAATTTGTTCGGTTTACTCGACACCTTTTCATCCTTCAGTCCCAATGTGATTGTGAGGTCACCACGATATTAATCAAACACAGATCAAATCGCTCACCATATTTTTTTTTGCTTAGTTATTATGCAGTTTCATACCGGCAATAAGGTGAAGATGTTTTAATTATTATCTGCACAGCCATATTTGTTTTGTATTACTTAAGTTAAAAATGAATTTCCGTTGTACATAGCACTGGTTTGTCTTTTCACATGGAGTTAAAATTTTGTTTTCTTTTAATCAAAGATATAAAAAAAATAAGAAAGAAATACCGTGATTTGCTTCCGCCTCTGCTTAATTTTGCTACTTTGTTTCGATTTTGTTTTCCATTTTTTTCTTTTTTTTTGTTTTGTTTTGTTTTCGCCATCTCTCTTCTTGCCTCAAGATTGATATGTGCTCGGGTCAGTACTGGTTTAAATGTTTCAAGCATCATGTCATCTATGTTGTTCCTGAACTGGGCAGAATTAACATCAAGCTCGCATCAAAGTTTATGATATGCATGGAGTTTTGGAGCGAAAGTCGCTCTTACTATGATAGGTTTGCTGATTTGGTAAAAATCAAACCTTATTGCATGTAATTAGATCCTTTTAAAGATTCGTTACCCTGTAGGTCAAATCTTAATAAATGAACAGCAAGCTATGGCTTTCCGCGAAACGTTGCGCCTTAAAGCACTTTTTTTCGGGAATTGTTAGCGTCCGAAAAGGATCTTTAAATAGAAAAGGAAATTACAAAATTTACATGTTAAGTAGCTGTTGTCCCTTATGATCAGGATAATACTCTATGAAGACCTACAAAACCTAAGTGTCACCACAGACTGTGGTATCCAGTCTATTTCTCTTTCAATGTAAATATCAATGGGCTGTTGAAGTGGCATATCAGGGAGGGGGGGGAAAGAGAGAGAGAGAGAGAGAGAGAGAGAGAGAGAGAGAGAGAGAGAGAGAGAGAGAGAGAGAGAGAGAGAGAGAGAGAGAGAGAGAGAGAGAGAGAGAGAGAGAGAGAGAGA
>JAWDGP010003892.1:777500-807500 GCA_033675545.1 Elysia crispata | reverse complement strand
TCTCTCTCTCTCTCTCTCTCTCTCTCTCTCTCTCTCTCTCTCTCTCTCTCTCTCTCTCTCTCTTTCTCTCTTTCTCTCGATCATTCGGGTTCCCTTTTGGCTAGACCTTCTGAATGAGATTGTCTGTCTGCCGGACTATCAGTCGATCTGTTTTTCTTTCTTTTTTTTTTTTCTTCCTTTCTATTGTATCTGGCTTTATCCTCTATCTGTCGTCTATCTTTTTGTGTCTGTCTCAGTTCTTTCATCCAGTTTTCTATGTCTTTATGTATGGAGAGAGAGAGATAGAGCGAGAGAGAGTGGGAGAGAGAGAGGGATAGAGAGAGGGATAGAGAGAGAGAGAGGGATAGAGAGAGAGAGAGGGAGAGAGAGAGGGAGAGAGAGAGACAGAGAGGGAGAGAGAGATAAAAGAGAAGACTTGATGTGTAATATATCCTTATATTTTTTTTTTCGCCTTTCTTTCTTTCATTTTCAGATGTAGATTGAAACTGCATGTCTTTTTTTTTCAAATTATTATCAAAAGTCAACTCTAAGCATCCTACTCCCTCCCCCCCCCCCCCCACACACACACACACACAAAAAGGAAAAACCAAACAAACAAAAAAACATCGCAATTGCCATTAAAAGCAAAATAAGACTAAAACAACAACAACAACAACAACAGCAAGAACAACAACAACAACAACAAAACAAAGAAAGAAAAAACAATCCCCACTAAAAAGAAAACAAAACGAAAACAATAAAAACAATATATCCAGTATTATTTGATTCCAGCAAACGAAATGGAGTTGCTATTACAACAATTATAATTACAATACTAAAACTAACATTTTTGTGAAGGGCAAAATGTGAGAAGAAGAAAAATCATTCTTTCCGTCATTATGTATCGCGTGTTATTTGTCTACTTGCGACTTTGAGCCCTTTTATGCAAGCTTCTTTTCTCTGCAATTTGAAAAGCTGAATATATTTTTCACTAAGTATGGCCCATCCATAAAATTAAATACAAGAATATCTTGTACAGATCAGATAAGCAAAAACAAATCAAAAAAAAAAAAAAAAAGATTGTCCGGATAACTTGTTGAAAAAGGTCATAAAACGTTAATCATATTTATGTTTGTATCAAAGTTTTACGTTTTTTTTTCCCCTTCTTTTCAAAACATTACTTTGATAAAACAAGATAAACAGATTCATCAGTTTACATAAAAAAAAAGTCTTAGCCCCTGATTTAATATTCTATCAACAAATAATCAAGAGAGAGAGAAGGGTAGAATTTACGTACAATTAGATCATATTTGTTGAGAATGGGCATATTAGAAATAAGTGTAATGACTGCCCCAAAATTATTGTTCTCTGAAGAAGAAAAAAATGCGGCACCTAGTGTTTCCATACTATTTTCAGCGCGCAGCTCTCAAGAAGTTAGCGGGCAGCAGAGCAACTGAGAGGGGAGGACTGCGAAGCCAGTATGTTCGTCATAAACACAAACCCACGGCTGGTTGGCTTCTGTTTCTAGCCGTCTCCATACCACACAAACGCCTTACCACCAAGCCACTCTGATATTCCCGCAATGCGTCAGCCGAAGCTATACGACCACATACACTTTATTTCCTTATAGGGGATCGTCAACCCTCAATAATTACTCACTGAATGGCGTCACTTTACTTATCGCCCACTCTCCTCGCTGCCGGCTTCTGATTGGCTCTCGGCGTCTGTCCGTCACATTCTAACGTGAATGAAAGCTCCGCCCCTTCCCGTAGTACACAAACTTAAAAGCCCCGTGTTTCTAGTGTCCTTAGTCAAAACTTCCAAGTTTGTCACGGGAATACGAAAAGCCAAGAGCAAGAAGACACATTTAAAGAGAAAACCGAACTACTTCTGTGATACAATTATTGATCGTAAGTAAGAAAAATCTTTTTCCAAGAACGAAGAGAAAAAAATAATTAAATATTTGAGACAAGAAACAACAACAGGTCGTTCGAACAGTGAAATAATTCGATTACAACATTCACAAGGAATTCCCGCCAAGGACATTTTACTACAGAGCTTTTTCAAGGTTAGTAAATTCAATTATCTTCATTATCAGAGATGATGATGTAAATAATCATTGACATGATGATGGTGATCATTATTATAATAACTGAATTAATAATAATAATAATAATAATAATAATAATAATAAAAATACAATCACAAATCAATTAAATTCATCGTTAGATCATAATTCATCATAATATAGATGTAGTTGTCTTTCACTTTTACTACAAAAAAAAAAAAAAAAAAAATAGGTAATTAAAAAATAAAGGATAAAAAAGCGCGCATGCTTGGACCCTAAACGTAAGGGAAGACCTCGTGTAAGAAGTCACGAGCTCCTCTCTCAAGGAGCTCAATCTGCTCCCTAATTATGCCCTGGGCCCAGGACTAGGTCACTATATTGGTAAGTTGTCAGGGGCCAGGCAGAAAAGGTCAACCATTGATGAAGACTGGAGAGACGCGAAACAAAGTGTCATTTCCCTCTAGACGATATTTTTATGGAGCTTCGTGCAGCTCGTATCTCTTCCACACAAAGCATTGTCACATTGTCACGTCGTCACGTATGTAGTGTAGCTGTGCTAGTGCCGTGAGAATCGTGACCGCAAATAATGACTTGCTTAGAGGACGCTGATCACTGATTAACAACAAGGGTAAGGGAAAGGAGGAGGAATGTATTTAGAAAATCTAATCTATCTGTCGCGGTTGCGCTAGTAGACAAAAGTAAAAAAAAAAAAAAAGAAAAGGAGGGGAAAAAATTAGTAGAAAAAAATAAAAAAAAGAAATAACGAAAGAGAAAAAAAAAAGATTCAAAGGTTAATAAAAATGTATGATCAATCAAAATAGGAAATTACAGGCGACGAGTGACCGTGTTGACTTAAGGCATACCAACTCACAGTTGAATCAATACACTTCTAAATTGAGCCTGGCACACGAGAAATAGGATTTGGCCTAGTCATAACAATCAGGACAGGGCCTCGCCACGCGCCTATTAACACTTGTGAGGGCTATTTTTAGTTTTCCGGATTTCCTTTTTGTTTCCCCTTCTAATTATCCGGCTATATAGATCTAGATCTATTTTTTTTTTTTTTTTTGATTACTCAGAGGGTAGTTAGCTCACGCGCAGGACTTCCTACCGTTGCCTCAGTCAGGATGTGGTGTGTTTGATATTTTTTTTTTTGTCTTTAAGTGCTGCTGTCCTGTTTTTGGGGAGTGAGTTTCGCTACCGGCAACTTTCGGATGTTACCACTGATGACATCGCTGTTAGTCAGCTTCATCATTCTTCCCTGTGCTCTTCTCAGAAAAAAAAGAACTACTTAAAAAGAGAATGACTTGTACTTCTAAAGATACTCTTTAGTTGTTCAGGTTTTTATCAAAAGTCTGCAACATGCGATCACGACATAAACGTTTGATTATAAGACTAGTGGCGTTAAAAAAAGAAAAAAAAAAGACAGAGGGAATAATAGTAACTGTCCCTGAAGTAAAAAAGGATTTAAAAATTAATACCGAATTTAAACTATTGTAAGCTTCAGTGCTAACTGTGCAGTCTAGTGGAAAACACGCTCTAGAAGGAAAATAAAATATATTATTCCCTTGAATTTGAATAAGCCCAATTATAGATGCATGAAATTCCGCTCTAAAAAGAAAAAAAAAAAAGAAAAGGAAACCGCTTTTATTTACTTTATGTTTCCTTCAGAAACTGTCCCAGATTTACAGCTATCAATATAATACAACTGGCTTGAGCTAGATCTCTATACCACGCTGAAGAACCAGACAAAAGCTACATACTATGGGCGAGGGCTTGCTAGACGAAAAAGTTAAAAGAAAGAAAAGAAAAGGGCGGGAAAATGATTACACAATTATGTTAAAAAAATATGATTGATAGCATGAAATTGTTAATCGACACATGTATATTACATATCTAAAAAGTTGTTGCTCGCAAAAGGATAGGAAAGAAAAACTAAACAAAGACCCGTCTTAAGACAAAAAGGTTAAAAATTATACATTGACCAAACAGTTACGAAGTTCCCATTCAGCGTTTATCTGCATTGCACACATTCGATCGGGATTGAACGTCGATTATTTCCTAGAATCCCGAACAAATTATGCTTTGGGCCACCCCCCACCCCTTTAGTTAGTGGTACATTCTAAGCCTTTGGGATTGACCCATCTAATTTTAGAATCTGGTAAGACATCCTATAATTATTATAGCCTCTATCGAGAAAATGCTAGCGAAAAGGTTTACCGACAACTCCCACAAATGTATTTTTAACCAGCTACCCGTGGGTCTTTGAAAATAGAAAAGAAAAGAAAGAACTCGGAAAATGACAGTCATTATTGTCACCGTCTGCTGTAAGATTGTTGTGCTGAGCTTGAGACAGACGGTAGTTTGCAGCAGTCAGCTGTTGCTTGAGCGCTGTTCAAAGGTCTATTTTAAGCCGCGCATATCAGCGGTTTTTGCCTTAGGGGCTGCAACAGTGCTGAGTCATTGTTTTTTTTTCTTCCCCCGGCTCGTTTTAGAGACTTTCCTCGGATACAAGAAAAAGGGGACTCGAAAGAACTTGTGACAATACTATTCATTGAAATTTAATTACTTGAAATATATTTAAAGATAAATTATATTTCTAACACAGACTAACTTTTTATTTCTTAAAACTAACCAACATTTTACAAACACGTATACCGCAATAAAATAAACTATTCGCTGACATTCCATTACATGTATTTCTTTAAACGTGTATTTGATTTTTTGTCTCCAATTTTTAAGACTTTTTAAATCATTTATATCAGCTACATGCCTGTTCAGAAAAGTATACAAAACAAAACAAAACAAAACAAAACAAAAACAAAGAAAGAAAGAAAAATGAACTCTTTGCTGTATAATATTGAAGTTGCTGTTTTCAGACGACAAAATGCAGGCTCCAAGCCTAAGAAAACCTGAAGAGTTTGAAGTGCTTAGACTAGCTGTCACCAGTTCAACAAGCGCAGAGTTATTACGTTCATAATTGTACTCTAAAAATAAAACTTTTTTAGTTTCAAAGTTCCACTTCTAGGCTTAGCTACAATATGCCTTTTCTTGTTAGATACGTTATTAATAACACTGCGTGGGTGCTAAATAATTAGTAAACAATCGTAATTTAGACTCTTAAGCTCTAAATTGCAATTTTACAATAGAATATTTATGAATGCTATGATTGTTGGAGGGAAAAAAATAAAGGCTCGACTCAATTGGTGAGAACTTTGCATAGACCTTGAACTTATTTTTGTCTTTTTTTCATATATATATTGGTTAATACATCGACATCGCCCATCACTTTTGAAGCTAAATGGTGAAGTGAGCTTAAGCGACGTCAAAACTGTGGACACAAGTCGGATGAGGTGGTCTATGTTCTGTTACATAAGACTTACCGGTGTGTTGACGTCACGGTCTAGTCTATAAATAACAGTGCTGGTCACTTGAAGTGCCCCGCCCATAAATCCTAGCACCCAGGCCCTCGGCCCGTGAGATGACCACGCCATCAAATTCATTCAAGGACTTTTAGTGTCAATGAATTACTCACGACCAAACCTTTAAGCTTCCTATTTATTATAATTCAATTTTGTTGCTTAAGAAAGAAAGGGGGAAAAAAACTAGGCGTTAGTTATCTAATTAATTAACGTGGCAATTGCGGGATCAAAGTTAATCTGCGTTTATCTTAATAAATCATTATCTTAGCTTATAATAATTTATATGTTACGACGAATAAAGTCTAGGGTTTACATCTAGATTAAAACCGGCTGTTTATAAGGATGTGCATGCGTTTAATTTATAATTATTACACGCATCATCGTCTATTTTTTTTTTTTTTTATTACAATTTCAATCCATGCTAATAAGTTTCATTATAATGCTCGAATTTGGTTTAATCAACTCTGTTACAATAGCTCACAAGGAGCAATAGAGATTATATAGACCATTGTCAATAGGCAAGTATGGGAACCCGTTTCTCCGTTTCTTCTTAGACAGTCACTATCTTAGATGCATAAATCAGGTATATTTAAAGTCCCCCTCACACACACCCCAAAACATGGAAAATTCAACCCCGCTATATACTATCGTTCTAAAACTTGGCTGCTTACGAAAACACTACGTAACAAGTTCCTTATATATATTTTTTTTCATTATTGTTATCATCATCATCGTCATTATTATTATTGTTATTATAATTATTATTATATTTTTTTTCAAAAATAATTTCACGCTGCGACTACTTTGTTCGTGGAATAATATACATGTATTTAAAAATCCTAACAATGCCCCTTTTCTTATTTTTATTATACTGTGTGGATTGAATCTCTTCCATATCCCTGCTGGTGGTAACAGTGGGGGTGAGACTCAAATCTAGATCTACACCTCGACCAGGTTGTATTTGACACTTGAACCTCTTGAAGGTTAAGTTGCAATTGTTTCAGACCCCCCGCCATCGTGCAGAGTTTCACCAGTCCCACAGACAAGCTGACATTGAGACACTGACATACACAAACACAAGCGCGCGGCAGGGGGAAAAAAAAACAAAAAAACCCCAACATATTACGCTGCAGAGCAGACAAAGCCTAAAATATTGTGTAAATAGATAGAGTGTTATAGCTTTATAGAAAATCTGATATACTTCGTTCAATAAAAGATTATGTCGCGGATTTTTTTTTAACTTCAAACCTGGTCCTGGACTAGTTGGATAAAAACCAAAACAGCTAGCCTTCAACAGTTATCGTCTAGCCTCCATTTGACAGGGTAATATTCAGAAGAGAAGACCTCAACCACACTGCTAGTGTGGTGTAAAACCTATGGAATGCGATCACCCGCTTAGATACAATAAGTTTATCTACTTACTCTTGACTGAAATTGTTCGCTTATCTGACTCAATTCTTGTGCTTGCTCTTGTTCTTGTTCTTCTTTTTCTTCTATTTCTTCTTCAAATCGCTGTACTTTAACCCAATAAGATTAATAATTTTTAGACTATCTATACCTTGAGTTAACTTGAGTAATCTGCAGCACGCGGCAGATACAGATTTAGCAAAATGTGTTTTTAATGCGATCGGAATGTTCCCTTTTCAAATTACCAGGATAAATACCAGATTTTTTTCCCCCTCAGCTTACACACCCTCGAAACCAAACCTGCATGATTAGCATTAATCCGGCTATATTGCATCACACATTCCTGTAATTTTTGTGATAAGATTATTTTCAAGCCTTCATAATTCCTCGCAAAGAGTCTCCAAGCTTTAAACCAATAGACAGATCTGTAACGGCGGGGAAACCATGTGATTTACACTGTTAACATTTTGAGGAATGAAGACTCGTAGGCAGAAGAACGAAGAAGAAGAATAGGGATGAGAATTTGGTAGGGGAAAATTCATTTCTATAATTATGATCTCTAAGATCATAATCCTCTAACTGTAACTTAAGCCTCTTAAAAATTTCTTTCCTCTGATCTCTGTGAAACTAATGATACCCCGTATTTCGCTTCACAGGTGGATTTGTTTCGGGTATTAACCAATAATTGTTTTTATTTTGATTATTAATTTTAGTTCTCCTGAATTTTCCACACGATTGATTACTTCGTGGAGAAGAAAAAAAAAAGAGAGAACAAGAGCCACTGTGCCTCAATAATTTACTAGAAATCCGAGAACAAATTCATCCGATTAGGGGCTGGATTATTACCATCCGTCGCATAATTGCCTAAGATATCTTTGTCATTTCGCTTCGCAATTTTTATTATTATTTTTTTTTTCAAGTTTACGGTTAATGTTTGTTCAATTATTGTTGAATCCAAAGCGGTGCAGGTACAATCTTAATTGAGGGTTAGCCGTATCTGGAAATCTTTGATATTATATTATATTCGTTGAAGATTTTGCATTGCCTCTCACCTCGTGATCTCAGTTTCACCGCGTTTATACCTTGCCCTGAAATTAAAGGATTAGAGAGTTGTTGTTTTTTAACCAGCTATTTCATAACCCCTGGTGATTTTTCATAATGAGTTCTGATCCCTGGAGTTGCTAGAAGATTCGAACCCAGACCACACACGTTTCTTTCTCCGAGCAGTCCTCTGGTTTGTGTCCACACCCGCCCCCCCCCCCCCCCTCCCCTTACTATCCTCGCCCCCCTCCTGCCCACGCCGTGATAGAGACCACCCGGGTTATCGTGTGACGGTCACCTGAGGTTGTGGTTACCTCGGAGTGTCTCCTGCCGTAGGCCTGATAGAAGGATTACAACACCGGGGCCGGCTAGAGTAGCAGGTCACAGAGAGGGGAGCATATTGACATATTGCTCTGCCGCTCTCTCTTTCCCCCCCTCTCTCTCTCTCTTGCTCACTCTCTCTTTATGCCTGTATGTCATTTTGACCGAAATCCGTCCTTATTCTTCCTCATTCCTTTTTCTTAACTTTTTTTTTAGTGGGTTTGATCAGTAAAACCTCATTGAAAGTTACATACTTGCAAAGAGAAAAAAAAATAAAGGAACACAAGCCTAGAAACACACACACACACACACATATACAAGGAATAATCAACTAGACGGCATTTAAAGCATAGCTATTTACCCAAAGCAATCATAACCTTATCGCATCTAAAGATATTTCCTCCTCTGCCAACAAACATGTTCAATATTAAGCAACTCGCATTTCTTTTGCTCATAATAATTTTGGAAAACATTCTTTGGCGGACTTAAGAGACACGAGACGAAACAGATAGAGCGAAAGTCCCATCGATCTCTGATAATCTTTTATAGGAGAGGTTAAAAAATAAGATAAAAAATAGAAGCTTTAAATCGATTTCCAGTACATGCTTGGGGTTTTCCCAAAGACCGATAATAGCTGCTGATATGGAGGGTTTTAAGAGTGAGCATAAAAACAGGCAGCACAAAAAAGAAAAAAAAAATCGGTACACGTCGGTGTTAATGTAAGACCAATATAGCAGGCATTGTCTCTCCGTCCTTTGTGGCTGAGTCAGGATCGGTACTCACAATTAAAGAATTGTGCAGTTGGTGTCAATTTCCAAAGGTAGAGTGAATAATAATAATAATAATAATAATAATAATAATAATAATAATAATAATAATAATAATAATAAAAAATAATAATAAGGAGAAAAGCGAAACCGAAGGACGGATTGGTTGCATTAAACGATGACATTCCCATAGTTAGACCTGCGGTCGGGAGAAACAGCTAACATGCTGAGATGGTGTGTTTGATTTGTTTTGTTTTTTCTTTTTCTTTTTTTTTTTTAAATCCAATTTTGCATACAGATCGCATTTTCTTCATAAATAAAAAATTATTACTTTATATTTCTAAACTCCATTTCTCTCTCTCGCCCTCTCTCTGTCTCTGTCTCTGTCTGTCTCTGTCTCTCTTTCTCTGTCCCTGTCTCTATCTGTCTGTCTGTCTGTCTGCCTCTCTCTCTCTCTCTCTCTCTCTCTCTCTCTCTCTCTCTCTCTCTCTCTCTCTCTCTCTCACTCTGTTATTGAAGCGATTAAAAAAAAACAAAACAAAGAAAAGCAAAAAAAACAAAAAAACAAAAAAAAAACAGTAAAAAAACTATTGTTCTCCGTATTGTGGAACTCCAGCTGAGCACATAAAATGGAATTAATTAATCATTGTTCAGGAACTTTTTATTTTTTTTCCGCGCGCGATAATTTTTACCGTCTTACCCACCTGTAACGCTGATCGTTAATGAGAGCAAGGAATTTAGGACAGCCCAACAGAACACCTTAGTCCGATGTCACAGTGGGCGGCAACTTGTATCGAGCTATCGACTCTTGTGCGGGAGAACAGTTCGTGACGTAACCATCCCAAACAAGAAGTAAACGAGTATCCACCGAGCAGCGTAGACAGAAGTTAAATATAGACGAGGACGGAGAATTACGCTGGTTGCTAGTTAGATGGCGTAAAACGAAGCAGCATAATTACCTATTAATATCGTCTGGGTCAGAGAGTTTTCTTGTGAATGATCACCCCCCTCTACACACCCACACACACATATTATATAATTATACACACTCCAACTCTGATATTATTTTTCTTTTTGCTTCACACATCCATTATAACAAGGGATACACACGCACACACACACGCACAAATAGATTCCCTGTTTCGACGAATTTTTATTTCGGAATTCCAAAATCAATTTTGCTGAAACGAATATATTTGATATGAGGTTCGTAATAGTATTATGCTTTATTGTTTCTCTTATTCATTTATTTATTTATTGATTTTTTTTGTTTGAAAGATAATTTCGATAGGGCACACTGAAATGAATATTAGTGAAAATGATCGATTACTTATATTGATTCATGTTCATAAAAACCATGTAATATAACTACTACTAGTTTTGCACGTAACTCATCTAATTATAATTACAGATTGTAAAAGGAATACGTAACCATCCGATTTAATTAAAGTCAGTACATCCAAGTAGCCAATTCATTTTCTTTATTTTTCCTTTCAGATATC
Organism: Elysia crispata; assembly: GCA_033675545.1. Classification (NCBI taxonomy): domain Eukaryota; kingdom Metazoa; phylum Mollusca; class Gastropoda; family Plakobranchidae; genus Elysia; species Elysia crispata. The sequence goes on along the minus strand of JAWDGP010003892.1, from coordinate 796,993 downwards.
AAGCATTACGGCTGCTGATCAAAAGAAGAGGGAGTCTCTTATTTGATCGAATATTCTGAAAAAATCGTAATTATAGATTGGACAGAACAAAATAAGAAACAAAAGAAAGATTTATCGGATCCAAATAGTATTTGCTTGAAACTCGATATCGAAGAATATTGGAAGGATATCGATATATTCAACATTGTCGGCGTTTGCTTGGAAAAAGCTAGTAGTATCGAAGCTCCAGGATTACATCGATCTGTAAAGGACCATACTCACACAATGGGTATCGCTGTGACCGCAATACTGGGACTTCTCGTTGTCGGACTTATCCTCGCATACTTCAGATTCCTGCACCGTAATTTGTAAGTATTTCTTTTATTTCCCTTCCTCTCTCTCTCTCTCTCTCTCTCTCTCTCTCTCTCTCTCTCTCTCTCTCTCTCTCTCTCTCTCTCCCTCCCTCCCTCTCTCTCTCTCTGATATAATTGTTCTCGTGATTCTTATCTCTTTTATCTAACATTTTTTCCCTCGCAATAGTAATAAACAAGAGCGTTGGGAAATCTTTGTTCATTTGACTTGAAGATTATTAATAATATTTTTAAAATCCAAAATATATTCAGTAATGTAAGTTTAATCAATATTTACCTGAGGAAGGGCAATTCTATGTTGTAAAACTAATAGAATAACCTAATGGGTTTATGCCGGAGAGAAAAGAGTGGGTGAGATGGAAGGGGGGGGGGGGGGGAGAGAGAGAGAGAGAGAGAGAGAGAGAGAGAGAGAGAGAGAGAGAGAGAGAGAGAGAGAGAGAGAGAGAGAGAGAGAGAGAGGAAGAGGAGGAGGAGGAGACAGAAGACAGAGGCAGACAGAGAGAGACAGACAGATAGGACAGACAGAGAGAGAGCCAGACTAAATCGTTTCGTGACTGGTGTATTTGCTGATGCCACGGATACCTGGGATCACGCCAGCCGTTTGAGGACCGTTGCAAACAGATCGAGATATTTTTAAAGACTGAACTGTCCTGGTTATCTCATTGCTTCAACGCGGAGAGTAGTTTCTCGTTGGAATATGTTTTGAAGCAAAATAGTACAAACATTATTTTATTTGAGGTAATTTATTAAATGGAAAGGACGTAAAGATGCTAAAAAAGATGTGAAATTATTTCCCATAAATCATAAAAGTAAAAATAATTTTGAGGCCACTAAGTCTAAATTTTGAAGACCTACTGGGCAAGGTTTTCAATAAATTGAATTGAAACAGACATATCCATACTGTGTATTTTTTCGATCACTATTAAGATATCAAAAACATAAAAGGAAGACTTTTGCTACTAAAATTCGTAAATAATGTCGTGTTTTGCGATTGCGACGTATAATAAAAGAGCAATAATTTTACAGCAAAATGAAAAAAGGAATCGAATTGAATTGCGCGACGCAAACAATGCAAAAAAAAAAATCATTTAAATCCTTTGAAGATTTTAAACTGCAGAGGAATATCATAATTGATATTCCTAAACCAAAAAAAAAAAAAAAAAATTTTAGTGTTTACATTAATTTTTTTCCAATATGTTTATTGCCATCTGCATTTCCCCCTCTTTTTCTTCTTTTTTTTATTTGAGCACAACATGATTTATCAATAATTTTATTACGAACACGTTTTTTTTTTCTTCCAATATTAGGCAGCAGATTTATGGAAGAAAGAGAGTAGTGCTGTAGATTTATTATTATTATTATTATTATTATTATTATTATTATTATTATTATTATTATTATTATTATTATTATTATTATTATTATTATTATTATTATCATCTTCCTCAAAAGACACAGAGCGCAAATAACTCGAACAACATACTTTAACAATGATACTGAAAAACTTTAAAATGACAGGCAATAGATTAAAACTCGCAGGTTTATCCTTTTCTTTTTTCGAACGCGATAGATTAAAAAAAAACAAAAACATTCAGCATCGCTTTCATACGCTCGCATCGCAAAAAGCAGCTGAATTCCCCGCAGCAAAACCATATTTTAGGGATTCCCCCAGAAAATTGCGGCTGTGGGCAATCAACGCCAAATTCCGAAGTCATGATGTAGTCCAGCTCACCGCTAGATTAAGTGTCTCGCCTTATGTCGCATTATGACTGAGCTTCAAGCGGTCGGTGCTCTAAATCCTGATCTTGTTTCCAACATCAAACACGTTGTGCCGGCACTTCTCTTGTAGGTGCCTAATCACCAATTTTCCAACCGTTATTTCTTGGTCCACGCATGCCTGACCCATGAAGACAGGATTAGTTTGGCCGTGGAGATAATCCATTGCATGTAATCTATATATTCGGTGATTGCTTTTCGTTGTTAATCTTAGGCTGGCGGTATGCTGGCAAAGAGTCTTCGGTCAGAATTTGTTTTTTCGGTGTATGATTAAAGATGGTCTAACGCAGGTGTCAAAACATCTGATCGAAGGAATTCTAATATACAGCTAAGCGGTTCCAGGAGAATTATGTTGGGGGTGGAGATCAAGATTCCATGTTGTCGAGCCTGCTTGGTATTTTGGTAACATTAGGCTATGGGTCATTAAGTGGTCAGGGATAGTTTTTGGATGACTGAGACGCCTTTGGAATTCTTGGGCAGTGATTGACCGCTGTTTGTTTTGTCAGAGTAAGTCGCTGAACTTTTCTCTGAGTAATTGCTTCAATAGATTTGTAGATAATTTGAGTTTGGTGACTTTTACAAGTGATTGGGTGAATGTGTCAATTAGAAGAAACAAGTTTCTCAAAGAAGAAAAAAAATACGGTGTTTTATTACATCTATGAATTAATGATACCGAAACAATTCATTACAATTTTATTAACTGTGTATACTTTATTTAAAATTCTATTGCAACTTTTTAATAACTTTGCTGTTGTTTTTTTTTTCCCTGCATGCATGCTTCTATATTTTCCGCCTTTTTCTTTTACAGACGACCCGGTGAGCCCCCTATTGCCCCCGGCCACTGGTTTTGGGGAAACTGTATCCAGTTCAAGGAACACGCAGTTAAATTCCTTCTGGACACTCGCGCCAAGTGCGGGGACGTCTTCACTGTGCGGTTTTTCAACCAACACATCACCATGGTTTTGGACATCCACAGCTACGAGCGCTTCGCCAAGCAAAGAAATTTCGACTTTGACGAGATCGCCAAGCAGGTGAACCAGAACGTTTTCCAATACGAGCTTGTCAACGCCCGGAAGATGATCAGCGAGGCCGGGCAGAAGGTCAACGGCAGGCATTTGTTCACGTCCATGGAACACTTCGCCTCCAATCTGAAGAACGCCTTCAGAGATATGGGATCAGGGGAAGCGGACGAGCAAGCTCTTGGCACAAGCAGCGTCCAATCGCAAAGCGAACTCGAGAAAGACCTTAACGTGGTGAATTCTTCAACCTCTATTAACACTTGCAGCACCAGCAAAGACATTGTCGTATCATCACCAAACAACCATTCGCATATCATCCCCAATCCCAGCACAACCACTGCCAAACCTCGCGCCTGTTGGCACGAGGACGACCTCCGCAACTTCGCTTCCCGCACGTTTTTCTCACCGCTCTTCTACACGATCTTCGGGCACGACGCCAAGGACCACGAGACAAGTTTCCACCCACAAGTCTTCCACAAGATGTTCGACCAGTTCCACAAGTATTTCAACTTTCTGTGGCTGGGCGTCCCCCCTCAGCTCTTCCCGGAGGCGATGAAGGCGGGCGCCGTGTTGGCTCAGCAGCCCTCCAGTGGAGACATGATGGTCAGGGAGGGATGCTCCGAATATATCAAGTTCGCCACAGACTTCATGTTAAAACACAGGTAGCTACACATTCCCTTCTTATTTGTTTTTACAAAAAAAAAAGAGAGAAAATCATTGAAATTGATCGAAAGTAAACATTTGCATTTATATTTTCTTTTTTCTTTTTGTCTTTTCGAACTGAATTTTTCTTTTGCATTAATAACGACATCATTGAAAAACAAATAAATGTTTTCTCTAAAATATAGCAACAGACCATAAATACATTTTTAAAAGTGAAAGAACGAAACATAGTTCTTGGCTATGGGCATGCGCTCATGTCTTTATATATGTGAAAAGACAAAAAAAAAAAAAAAAAACAAAAAAAAAAACAAAACGTTACACGAATTTTCATTCTTGAAACCAGCCTACATTTTAAACTCAGGTGATTTTCATATCCCTCTCCTACCATCTCCAGCCAAACGGAGCGGGAGATTGTGAGCCACAACCTGGTGTTCCTCCACGTCAACTACAACACTTTCCGCGTGGTCTACTGGTGCGTGTACAAGCTGATGGAGGACGCCAAGATCATGGCCGCGCTCAGGGAGGAGGTACAGGAGGCCGTGGACGCCAAACGCAGCGGAAGTACGTCAGAAGATTCCGTGGCGGAGTTTACAATCGATGATATTCACAAGCTGCCCTTAGTTGGTGAGTTTCTCTAGTGACCTTGTAAATTTTCACGAGGCGTGGGAAATATGAACATAATTAAAAAAAAAAAAAGGAAAATATTCTTTTATTATGAGCGACAAGTAATTGCGTTTGAAATATAGCTGCGAAATATAAAAGTTCATTGAGAGGCTTTAAAAATTGAGAAATTAACAAAAAAGTCAACATACTGTTGAGAATAAAAAGTAAAGCAAAACTACACAAGCATTACAATTACGCTAAGCGTTGCTAGATTTCCCTTAATATGCTTTTTCTGAGCACTCTTAAGGTAGAAACACTGATCTACTGTTTTCTAACCTTGCAATTTTCTTTTCTCTCTTTTCAGATTCTTTCTTGCAGGAAGTGATCCGTTTGATGAGCGGAGTCTTCATGATTCGCAAAGTTGTGGACGACACATCCTTCACCACAGACAGTGGCGCCATCTACAACATCAGAAAGGGAGACAGGGTCGCAATCTATCCTCCAGCCTTCCACTATGACCCGGAGATATATGAAGAGCCCGAGGTGAGTTGACACAAACACCATGAACGACTTACATATCATCACAGAAGAGGTTTTCAATATATTGGGAGAAACGGTCTTACAAGATACATGTACCATTGTTACACTCAATTCAAATTCAGACTGTCTCCGTCAACAGTTTAGTTATGAAACAGACGGAAAGAGGAAAAGAGATATAGAAATATAGATAGATAGAAAGACACAGAGGGAGAGAAAACAGATAGACACACAGATACACGGACACACACACATATATATATATAGTTATATATATATATATATATATATATAAATAAATATATATGTATATATTATGTATATAGGTATATCGATAGATCGATAGAGTGAGAGCGAAAGAGAGAAAAGAAAGATGTGCACCCATCATGATTAAAGAAATAACAAAACTTTGTTAAATAATATTTCAATCCTTCATCAATTTTTCTTCAGACCTTCAAATACGATCGCTTCGTGGACACGACTTTCTACAAAAACGGCAAAGCAATCAAGAACCCTGTTATTGGCTTCGGTAGTCTGTGTCCCGGCCAGAAGTTTGCCGTCCTCCAGATCAAGTGGTTCATCATCAACCTCCTCAACAGCTTCAAGCTCGAGCTGCTGGACGGAGAGCGCACCGAACCGAACATCAACATGTACGGACACGAGATTTTGCCGCCGACACACGACGTCCGCTGTAGGTTCCTCGCCAAAGACAGTCCCGTCACTTTGACGTACGTGAACAACTACGGCTCGACCAGGGCACACAGATCGTGAGACACAACTGGGAGCACTCGCGGGAACATGGGAAAGAAAGGGTGAACGAGTGGGAGACAAATATTAAGAGAGAGAGAGAGAGAGAGAGAGAGAGAGAGAGAGAGAGAGAGAGAGAGAGAGAGAGAGAGAGAGAGAGAGAGAGAGAGAGAGAGAGAGAGAGAGAGAAAGGTGAATTGGGTAATTTTATGACTGAAATTTGCATTTGGAAAACTTATTCAAACTTAAACTAAACTGAAATGATATTTCAAAACATAACATTTTTTTTAAACTTTGAGTTTGAAGTTTCAGACTTCTAAACGACAAAACTGTTCCTCTGGATAATTATTGTGAGTATTTGAAATTTCGAAACATTTCGCTCGTATATGATAATAATTGTTATTGGCATTGATACAAGCGGTCCGCGTCAAAACACCATAATTATATGACTTATCATTTCGCCACTAGATCTAGATCTATGGAGTGTATAAATTGTATAAACAGAATGACAACGTCTTGAGAGACACTATTGACAATTTTTTCCCGCGTGAGAAGTAACTTTGTCGCCTCTCACAGACAAGAGTTCAACTTTCCTGTACTTCCGCCAGGTTACTACGCGAGACGATTTCTATTTATAACTTGTTATTTATGCGCCTTGGATGAGTCCAACTGCGTTTTAAGATTAATATAATGTTAATTTTTTTTTTTATTATTAAAAAATGGTTTTGTCATTAAACGGTTGATCTCTAACGGCACATCAATTTCAAATTTTCTTATGCTCCAAATCGAACGTTGAGATCTCTTAGCTTGAAATAAAGCTTTCTTACTTGAAGAGCTTATTGATTTACTTTCATGCAAACTTACATGCAAAGGATATTATGATGTCAATAAATTCCAATTCAGAAAAAAACAACAAGATTTTAGACCTTTTAAAGCTGAAAGATACTTTAAAAGATTAAACTTACAGATGGTAATTTCACTTTTAAATTCACTTGATATGTTGTTGTTTTTTTTTTAATTTAGAATATTCACGATTCGTCAAGAACCTTCTTTATTGAACTACCAAATGCGAAGACGAAAAAAATAAAAAATAACACATAAAAAAAGGAAAGATAGAGGAAGAATCCATCGATATATAATCTCGAGTTTTAAACACTACCATACTTCTACATGTCTGTATATTTTGTAATGTTTTCTTTTTTTTATGCAAGAGCTGATGCGCTGTGATTGAGCCCGAGTAGTCATTTTCAATTTATTGAGGCATCACTTGCATGTCTGACCCCTTCCAAATGTTCAAATGTTCATTGCATTTGATGATGTTTATATACAGAGAACATTATGTTCAACATTTCAAAAGGAGAAAATGATATCAAGTCCTGGTTAAAAAAAAATCTTCTTTATCTTTTTTTTTCCAGCCAGGAACGTTATCGAATTTGAAAAAAAAGAAAGTTAATGCCTCATAATTTTTGTTTTCATATATTTATGTCTACCATACATTGGATTTATATAAAAAAAAAGAAAGGTTCTAATTATATACATGTATGATAGGAGTACAGTTTCATCTAGACAGCCATAGAGAAAAAAACTTGTTCTTTTCACAATTTTTTTTAAATAACCGCAAACTTCGCTGCTTTAGTTTTGTTACGGTTGATTTGTTCTTTACATTGCTTGTAAATTATTCACATTAATGTTAATTAAAGGAAATGTTAATACTCTTGGGGTAAATACTTTTTAGGGATATGTTTTAGAATTATTTACCCAAGATTCTGTTGTGCCCGAGAACAATTATTTTTAAAACTTCATATTCCAGTGCCACGACTAAGTTATTATGTGGTTCGGTGAAATCACAGTGTCCAATTTACTTATGTATAATTTTGTTTATTTTATTACTTTGGCGGTTGTGCTTTAGGAACTTTAACTTATTATATAGAATAATATGCTATTATTTTTTTTCCATTAATTAGAAAAAGAGTGTTAAAAAAAAGAGGTTGCAGAGAGAAAGAGAGATATGATTAGACGGACAAACAAAATGACAGATAGAAATACAGAAAAGGAACAAACACCATGGAAATCTGTTTGATTTTTCTTTTAAAAAAAAATGCGAGAAACGCCTGAAAAAAAAAAAAAGAAAGATAATGAATAATAATTTAAGACAATAAAAAAGGAACAAAAATAAAAATAATAAAACAATTGCAATAATATCCTTATCTTACACGCCTTATTAACTTTATTTTTCCAAATTCCAAGGTGGGGAAAGTGCAATTTATCGGGGAAATAAAAGGATAAAAGAATAATTATGAATTACGATGCCTTACTATCCCAATACACGAAACAAACACACACACACACACACACGCGCGCAACCAGATTGATACTCAAACTTTGTCCATCTATTCCCTTAACATGTAGCTGAGGATGTTTGTATGGACTCTCTACAAGCCTCGCATCGTCACTCTTACAAACATTATTACATGTATATCTTAATAATTATACGAAATTCTAGTAAAACGATCATGGCTACGCCGACCTTTTAAAGTTTATGTCAACTTTTCACTAAGACTTCGCATTATTTTAATCCCAACTCTATAGACATCGTCGACTCTGGTCTCCACCAAAGCCTATCTTTTGACAAAGCTCTTTTCTCTCGGGCTGTTTTACTTTGTATCCTGCCGTAACAAAATTACTCCTCTGTAATTGCATCTGTAACTTTACTGTAAACCTTCTTCAATGAGGCTTCTTTAGAACAATCTATAGGTTAACATGATCTATTTTTAGAAGCCTAAATGGCCGGAAAGTTTTGGCATTGGGCTTGATGCTCATTTAGGAGAAAGAAGTCTTCTGTTTAAGTTTTCTTTATGATGCTCTCTTAACTTATTGACGATATAAGTATTTACATGGAATTTCTTGGTCATAGATTTTTGCACTTTCGCTATTTGTAAACAATTTGTGAATTGCAAAAGGAAAAAAAAACCAGAAAAAAAAATGTCGCAAAGTTTACAATAACTATTATAATTGTTGATTATATATTTTATGCAGCTGTTGATAAATTTGCCATTACTTTGAATCTGCGTCGTAATAAATTGGTTCGATACTCCAATACTTTACATTTATACCGTACCGTCTGTATTATCGCTACTTTGTAATTTGTAAACGTTTTGTAATCGCATGCTTAGGTCTTACCAGGGCATGGCAGTCTGTGTGAAAACTATATTTATAAATAATTAGATATAGATTAGAATGGCAAAAGCACCCGTACTGTTTGTCAAAATCATTCTTAATACAATTTTGTTACCACAGGAAAAGATAAAAAAAAAGTTGCAATGAAAATGCTATATTTTCAAAACTTGTTGGATGAGTTTATCCTTTAAAGTTCAATGCGATTTGAGAAAGTGAGCAAGTAAATTCATAAAAAATTTTAACATTATTTTTTGTACTTTGGATCTATATCAGATCTGTCATTCACCCTCTGCAAACCCAAGATGGCTAATCTATTTTAACTACAGAAATCTCTATCCCCCGTCCGTATTTTCCACATTTGGCATGCTTGGTGTTCTATAGTTATAAATATCAATACGAACATTTTTTTTAACAATTCATAGCCTGAAACTCTCATTAATTTAATTAGTTTGTTTCTATCGATTTGTATTGTGCTTTGTGAAACCATTTTTGTCAGTTTGTTCCACAATGAATAACGATATCTTGACTTGTTGCAGTTCTCTGACCATTCATTGGTTGGCGAGCTATCACGTGATTGATATTTTACCGAGGATGTGAAGGGTCATGTTTGAGCAAGAAGCGCCTTGATTTTTTTTGGTGCTTTTTCTGAAAATAAATCTTAGTTATTTATAAAACAAGAACATTTCGTTATTTCTTATTCTTTTTCCTGAAGGTTTTGAATGAAGTTGAAACTCATAAGAAAATGTTTTATTGTTTTGTAGCGGTTTGTTTTTTTAACGTTTAGGACTATGACTGTGTTGTGTATTGAGTGTCGAAAACATGTGGGTGTAATGTGGGTGCAAGAGAGAGAAAGAGAGAGAGAAAGGAGAGAGAGAGAGAGAGAGAGAGAGAGAGAGAGAGAGAGAGAGAGAGAGAGAGAGAGAGAGAGAGAGAGAGAGAGAGAGAGAGAGAGAGAGAGAGAGAGAGAGAGAGAGGGAAAACAAACTTCGAAACTTAATAATCAAAATTATTTCTTTATTTGTTAAAAAAAAAAACACATATAAAGAAAGTTAAAAATAATTAAGGACAATAAAACAAAATGAAACAAAATAAATAAAATAAACCACACACGCACACAAAAATTAAGGATGAAATACTTTCAGAGACTGCAAAGGAATCCAAGTAATTTTACCTGAAAGATTTCTCATACAGGTACAGTAGCCAATTAAAAGAATTGTCACAACAATAGCCATAGTTATGAATATGTGATATCAGATCTTTCCATTGCACACATTGCCATACGCCCCATTCAAACTAAAAATCTAGATGTTATAGCCCGATCAACGCTAGGATCCCCCAAACTTTTTGCGAAATTATTATACATAATACCTCACAAAGCGTGCATTGCTCATGAATACATGTTGTAAACTATAGATTAAAAATAATTTCTTGAGCGGTTTGAGTGATCTTTAATACAGGCGGATTGCTTGAAAAAAAATGTCATGAATCACTCTTAGCTCTCATCTAGTGCTTCTTGTAAATATACGGCCCTCCGGAAAAACAACAAAAACAAAACAAAACAACAAACAAACAGAAAACAAAACAAAACAAAAACATCAACAATATCAACAACAACATCATCAACAACTAGAGCGGTACATGTATATGGGAAAAGGAAACCATTTTTTTTCACGGTATTTTCCCACGATCCTTTATATTACATACCTAGTAAAAAAAAAATAATAATGAAAGCTAATTTAGATCGAGCTTAGAAAGGTGTTGGCTCTATCTACTGAACTCATGCCTGCGTTTTCTAATTTCAGTCTCATCGTACCGTTAACAGACGAGAAGCTTCAAGCAGTTACTGCAAGAAATGAATATCTCCATTTTTGTTGATTTTAAGGAAATGGCTTCACATACGTTACTTTTGTTAAGCTTACTCTGCGATGTACACTAAACTCTACAACCTGTGTGCCTGACAAGACTAGTTTTAAGAGTGGCAATTGAGATATTGGTAACTCTAAAAACTTCCCAAAATTTTTAAACATACTGTCATTTTCTGAAAACAACTACATGTATTTACTTCTTGCGGAGACTAAGCTATCATTATCATTAAATTTACTTTTATCATATTAAGTTAAAACGATTTTAACTGTTTGATATAACAACCAATCCACAACACAAAGATCTCAGGCCTCACATTTTCTCCTTGATGAGAATCTCCTCTTGAGTGTCTTGGATTTAGAAATTTTTTTTAAGCATGAAAGTTCAACTCTTAACGCTCCAATCGGTCCAGCATTTTCCTAGAACTATTTTTAGCGCCGACGTCAAGGCCTTTCAAACCTTCATTGTGATAGCCCCGTGCAAGAACCGGATAACTGGATAAATCGATTATCCGAGTAAGTAATTATAAACTGTACTTTGTTCATTAAATTTTTTAAGCCTTTTTATTTGTTTAAAATTTATGAATGGAATTGTTTTAAAATGAATCCTGTGGCAATTTAATTAGAATTAGAATTAGAACTAATGAAGAAAAAAAAGTGCCTGAAATACTGTTTATCATTCTAGCCTCAAACCTGCTCTTTAGCGTAGGCGATCATGACCTTCCACACATCTCGATCCCTCTTCGCTATACAAGACGTACTCATTTGGTGCATTTGTCACTCATCCTACTTTCAGCCACTTGCTAGTCCATCCAACATTTTTTCTTGCTGTTTTTTCCTGTTGCGTTTTCCTCCGATCACTCCAATTGTCACAAGTTGATCCAGTTTCTCTCCTCTCATCATCGCATAGCCGAAAAAAAAAAAGAATTGCCAGGCGATTGCGTATTCTGTTTAACAGTGATCTTGCTGTGACTGCTTCTCGTGACACAGTTTCATTTGATTTCTTTGCCGTCCATGAAGTTCATAGTACATGACTATTCTATGAAGGGACCACGTTTCTGTGGCCTCCAGTTTCTTTTGTAGTTGTTTGGAAATTGTCCAGGCCTCGCATCTTTACAATCAGGATGGGTCAAATATAGTACTCCAAGGCTCTTCTTCTTGTATGAATGGAGATATGTTTAATTGTTAGTACCGATTTCATTATCTAATAACTATTTTCTGCTTGCGCTATTATTAATGCCATTTCAGAGCAGTTGCGTCCATCGCTTGATATAAAAGTACCCAAGTATTTGAAAAATTGACTCCTTTTGCTTGAGTTTATTCTCGTTGATAAGGATGTTTGTGTTGGACGCTGTTGGTTCCGAATGCCCACCAATACTTCTGCCTTTATGTTGTTCAAATCCAACCCTTTCTTACTGCTTTCTTTCTTGTCGAATAATCGTTGCAAGTTTTGTTTATTTTCTGCAATCATCGGCGTTCCTCAGCTTTTATAAGTTGTGCCTTCCTATTTTAATTCCTGGGTATTTTTCTAAGTTTCGCGTGATCATTTCACTGTACAGAGAAAAAAAGTTTGAGGAAAGCGCACACACCATGTCTTGTCTCTGCTTATCTGGCTTACATAATGTAAATATCGGATTCTTGTACAGAATTTAAACGATATATTCTTTGAAGTTCCAGTTTCATTTGACGAATCGTGTCGACCTCAGGGCACAAAGGATTGACATGAAAAATTTCTTCGAATGAAAAATTTCAATAAAGTTAGACCGAGCCAATTTGGAAGGCCCTGGCACGTCGGAATCTCTGAGATTTTAAAGCAGACTTTGAAAATTTCCCTTAGTAAATTTATTGGTGTCAACGATATCGTGTGCATCTCACGTGAAAATCAGGAGGTAAATCTAAGTAACAAGAATAGTCAGTTTATTTAGTAAAATCCCAATCTATTTATGAATCTTTTTAATCACTCATTATAATGCAGGTTCAAATAAATGCGCAGCTATTAATTTCCGCACGGCAGTGCTTTTTGCATTAATAAAGGAAATCGACTAATTCTGCAATTTCCTAATCTGATGTAAGATCCTTTTAAATGCTGATTAGAAAGCTGTGAATTATCGAATTAAGTGCATGAAAAAGCACTGCCTTGAGGGAATTTTTAACGCCGCTGTTATTTAAACCTACATGATAATGAACTTTGTTTTTTTTAAATCTGTAAATAGATTTGGATCTTACAAAATTAGTGAACTGCTCCTATTCTTAACCCTCTAATAAAGGATCTGATCCGTAAAATACCGGATTAGCTGGTTTCCCATGTTAATCAAGTAAGTTTGCAACATGTTAAGAAAATTCGTTGTAAGTTTCCATCAATCATCATGAACTATTTTCATTTGTGTTCCACTTTAATTTGTGTAAGATTGTGGATGGGTCGTGACTATGTCAAAGTAAATACTATTAATTTTTGAAAGAAGGATAATACATCTTAAACTTCGACGAATATACAATTTTGAATATAAGGATCATTTTTTTTTAACTAACAAAGCTTGAACAAAAACGAGCGAGATAACAAAGAAAGAAAAAATTGTGAGCTGTTGAGTGAGCCATCTTAAATGCTTCAAACAGGACAAGGTTGACAGATTATTGTAGATTCTTCAGTGTACACCGAATATGAGATCATTCTATTGTCGATGGACAGCTGTCTCAGGTGCATCAGCGGTACACCTAATCAGAAAGGGAGAGTTGGTTAAAAAAGTAATTGCCCTAGCGGCACATCATACTGGAGATTAAAAGTGGCTTCATAATGTGGATGCATCCCAGCGGTACACGACACAAGCGAGAGTCAATTAACAATGTAGATTTACATTCAGATACAGGGTACGTTAGTTATGGGAAGTCGGCTGATAATAATGGATGCCTAAGCGGTATACTACACATGGGCTGTCGGTGAGCCATGTACTTCCCAGCGGTACACCAGACATAGGCGACCGGTTGGCCTTGTAGATATCCCAACGGTACACCGGACATAGACAGGAGGTTTGCCATGTAGATATCCCAGCGGTACACCGGCCATAGACAGTCTGTTGGCCATGCAGATCCCAGCGGTACACCGGACATGGGCAGTTGGTTGGCCATCTAGATATCCCAGTGACACACTTTTTCTTCTGACGCATACTTGATCGCCTCCATTATAAAAAAAAAAACAACCTAGATCAAAACAAAGCCAAAACAAAAAAATGAATAAATAAATAAAATAGCAAAAAAAAAAAAAAAAAAAAAAAAAAATTGGGCTTCTGGTCACTTTTGACTATGTTATTCATCAAAACTTTAGTTTGTTCTCTCTCTCTCTCTCTCTCCCCCCCCCCTCTCTCTCCCTCTCTCTCTCTCTCTCTCTTTCTGTCTCTTATAGACTTTTATAACGCGTTAAAATACCTGTATTTGTTAATAATGGGTGGAAATTGCTTTTCCCTTGACATCCAAACAAGCCCGTCCTTTCATCTTATCTTCCTTTATCTTCATCTGCGTCGTCCTGTTCCTTTGCCTGTTCCTATTCCTCCTCCTCCTCCTCCTCCTTCTTCTTCTTCTTCTTCTTCTTCTTCTTCTTCTTCTTCTTCTTCTTCTTCTTCTTCTTCTTCTTCTTCTTCTTCTTCTTCTTCTTCTTCTTCTTCTTCTTCTTCTTCTTCTCTCTTCCATTCTAATTGCCTCTCTGTGCTTTTTTTCTGACTCCGTCTTCCTTTCCTTTTTTACTCTGTCTCTCTCCCTTCGCCATTCTCCCTCTTGTTTCTCCCTACCATCTCTTTCCCTTTCCCTTCTCTCTCTAATCTACATTTCGCTTTTTTTCCCCAGTGGTATTTGGAATTAACATAGTGAAAAGAAACGGTTTGTAACTATGACTGTGCTTGACCCATTTTGTGTTATACACAATGTAGTAGGTCCTTCATGTCTCGAAGTGGGACAGAATATGGCACTATGTCTTAGACAAATACTGTATCAAATTGTCTATCAATGGAATTCGCCCTCCTTTCGAACTCAGACAGACTGGCAACTTTTTTTGCCTTTATTTTGTTATAATTATATTCTTTATTCCTTTTTCAATTTTTAAAAAGCAATCTTTCTATTGTCTACCCCCCCCCCAATCTTTAATTCTGTCTGTCTGTCTCTTTTTCTTTGTTTTTCATGTCTCCCTTCACCGTTTCTCCCACTGTATTTCTCTTTATCTCTCCTAATGCTTCTACCTCTTGTCTTTGTCTCACTATTTGTTTCTTTTTTCCTCACTTTCTTTCCATCTCTTCCTCCTTACTGATCATAATATCCAACTATTTGAGACTCTCAACATTAATCTCTTTCTCCCGCTACTCGCAATCACACCCTTGATGCCTCCAACAATTACAAGTAATTATCGACTCTTTACACACCCCTCCTCCTCATCTCCCCTTCCCCCATCTTTCGCGCTCCTTACTTCTTCAATTTCTCCTCTAATCCCCCACCTCAGCCAGAGAAGACCTCCCAACCTATGCAAACCGTGTTCTCATCTCCTCATCATTAATGGCCTACTTCAAGCAGGAGAGAGAAAGAGAGGGAGAGAGAGCTGTCGGCATCTGTAACTACATCCACCCATTGTTTGCTCTGCAATGAAATTATTCCACTACTTAATTCAAAAATACATAAATCTTTGCTCTTCAGCCGGCTTTGGACTAACCGCTCCAGCGGGCTAGCCGGAGAAAGTTCCTCAAATACGCCGGTAAAATGTCTCCAAAAACCGTTTCTAACTGGTGTCGGGGCTCAGGTAAGAAACAAGAGGGAGGGGGGAGTTGTCTGATAGCGGAGCTATTGACATAAGGGGTGGCAGTTGAACCCACATCAAACTGTTGGCCCGTTTTCCTTGGTAAACCTTTTCCGAAATTTGTAGATCTTTACAAAGCGTATTCTAATTTTTCTCGGACCGGCCTCACATGGAGATGAGGCTTTAATCTTGAGGAGGCTGGTTCTTTTTATCTTTCATCTCAACAAGTCCATTTGGTTTTCCTAACTGTTACAATATAGTTACAAACTTTTCGATTCTTTGGGAGAATGTGCTGTGTGTATGTGTGTATTATGCGCGCCTGTCTTTTTGTGCCAATTAAGAGAGGAGCGACCTTAAGTGATCATGATCTTGGATTAATTAGTGACGAAGTTAAAGACAAAATAATTTTTTGATGAAGATATGATCTTAGTGAATCAGTGAATTAATGTGAAAGGTAAATTGTTAACGGAGATCATTTTGATTTTTGGTGAATCGGTAAATTGAAATAAAAGACAAATTGATGATGGAGATAATAATGATCTTTGGTGAACACACTGATACATCGAAGTAAAAGATAAATTGTTGGTGGCTCTAATGATGATCTTTGGTGATTTGGTGAATCAAAGAAAATGATCTTTGGTGAATCGGTAAATCGAAGAAAATGATCTTTGTTGAATAGGTAAATTGAAGTAAAAGAGAAATTGTGCATTAAGATAGAATGATTTGATCTTTGTCAATCGGTAAATAGATAATAGATAAATTGTTGACTGAGATAATTATCATCTTTGGTAAATCGGTAAATTGAAATTAAAGACAAATTATTGACAGAGATAATCATCTTTGGATATTAATAATTGCATTCAATCAAACAATTATTGTGGTATCGTTTTCAGAGCTGCAACATTAAATTTATACAATGTAAATTTTAGACTCGACTATAATTATCTAGATAGTTCAATTTCTATTAACTTCTAGACTTGCCTTCTCTCATATTTTTTAAATTATTGTGGTACTATGATCATATTTAGGTGAAACATACAGTGAGACTTTAATCAAGAAAATATTTTTGCTTTCTGAAAAAAAAAGGTAATGATTTTGCTAGCTGCGTCTCGTTTTAGTCTATGGATTTCTCCTTTTATAGTATTGATTTTTTCTATTTTTCCCAAACATTTTAAAATTGTCAATAACTTCATATGTATAAAAAATTAGAGCATTAAAATGTTATTTTATGACAACATTATGTCTATCTGAGCAGGGCTACAATATTGTGAACGAAAATATTAGCTATTGCTTAAGTATAAAAGAGGAATTGAAAACACAATTGGTTAATTGTTCATGTTCGACTGGTTTTCCACCATACTTCTATCCAACACCCCAGAGGCTGTGAGAGCAAATAAAAAAAAGCTATTTGGTATCGAATTAACCGGATCACTTACGCCCCTAGTGTTACTTGTTAAAAAATTATTTTTCGTTGGCTCCGTGCAAAAATCGGTTACATCTGAATATCGTTACATTTTAGAATATATTGATCTGTATATTGCTCTTCATAATTTTCATGATTGTACTCGTATTCCTTTAAAAACTGAATCACCGTGTGGTAAGAAAACATGATCCCATTTTGATCTCAGTCCTTCAAGAACTAATATTTTTTGTTTACTTCTTTCGTTGACGACACACTGACAAATTTTGATGACACACAGATTTGTAAAAATAATAATGGTTTTATTTTTCTTACGATGTTCAGATGTGCGGTGAAAGACCTTTGGTCAATGCATCTGGCTATTATTTATCATGCACGCTGTGCAATCGTGTGAGTTTCTATACCACTGCCTTGATCCCGGTTATATCTCCAAGTTTGAAATAACTTCGCTCTCTGTAGAGTTTTGGCCTTGCCGTAAACAGAAGGGGCAACGACAAGACATTGACATGTGACGAATGTACACACTCTCCTTCAGCTTGAAACTACTATTATACCGAACCAGTTTTTTTTTTTTTTTTTTTTTTCAATCAAAATCATAGTATTATTAATTTTGTTCAAAGAAATAGTTTCTTTAAAAATTTGACGCAGTCATGATTATAAAGCGTTTCAAGTATTTACAAAATAACAAAAAAATAAGTAAATGAGTTATTGTTACTTTCACTTATTTACTTATTTCTTTATTTTGTAAATATTTATTTAGCTAATCATTTTTACAATATTTAAAAAAAAAATTGTGACCCTAATTTTAGTCACCATTTTTTTGTGACTTTTTTTAGTATACGTATTTGTTATATTTTTTTTCCTGTATATATTTTTACATACTTTTTTTTGACCGACCTTTCAACTTGACACAAGTCTTATCGATGAAAAAACGGAGGCAAGTATTGTTTATGCGAACTTAAAGATTTTTTATACAGACTTCTTACTAATAAAGTGTTAAAAAATGAAAAATAAAAAAGACCAACAATAAAAGAAGCAATATCGTTCACAAAATTGATACTGATACTAGATTCTATGGCTCGTCGTAACAATTCAATGGTAGTATATGGTCCTCCTCAGGTGTACACCCCCCTTCCTCCCCATACACACGCACACACACAGACACGCCCCTTTACCCTCTACACTCACACAGTTTTCATATCCCGTGCACATCAACTGACAGCACCCATATTTTATTTAACATCTATATTTCAAAGAAAAAAGCCAATTAAAAAAATAGAAATAAAATCAAACAAATAAAGAGATAAATTTGGTAATCGATCCTTATTATATTTTCGTGATTGTGTAGGTTAAAATAAATTGGCGGCTAAACCGGGCTACGAATTCTTGCAAAGCCGTGCAGTTTTATGCAACTTTTGCAAAAATTCATTACTTTCTGGAAAACGTTGAAAAGGGTCTATAAATAGATTAGGGTCCATTTCTCCATATAATCATACACATCAAGTCTGCTTTCGTGTATTCGAGCAGTGATGGTAATATCAACAAAGGTAACTTGGTTACCGCAAATTTATAGCAAAGTTACTAATTTTATCGAAATTGGATTGAAGGGGGGCCAGAAAATTATGTAAAGCATATAATTTTATCAAACAATTGTGTGAAGTCAAACACGTTCTCTTTCCTTTCGTTTTGAGGATTAAAAAAACCGACAAAACTGTGACCAGAACTGGGCCAGGCGCTGGTGTGATGTTAATGTTGTAGTTCCGTGGGTTTACTTTTTTGACAGTTTTGAAAAGCAAAAAAAGGAAAACAAAAATATTTTAAAAAAATCATGAAATCCATAAAAAAAGGATATAAAAAAAACAAACAAACAAAAAGGAACTAAAGACACACACACACACACAAAATCTCCTCAAAAGAATTATTACTTAAAATTTCATACTTTGTTTATTATTAATTTCTTATCTATTTAACATACTTATCTGTTTGCGCTTTCACTTATTTACTTATTTCTCTATCATTTTGTAAATATTTATTTAGCTAAACATTAATTTTATACAATATTTAAAAAAAATTGATTGTTTACTCTTATTTTAGTCACCAACTGTCACCATACCTTGAATATTAATAAGAAAGAAAAGAACTGAAACTTCGTTTTAAAAAAAAGCCAAATTACCCTGAAAGAACAATGTGAGCAATATGAGTTAACTCTAAGCAACATTTCAGACGCAAGAAAAACCCGAAGTTATGGTTGAATTGAAACGGGGATTAAAGAAAAAAAAACAATAACAAAATTAACACAACGAAAAAATCCCTCTTTTATTTTTTTTTAATTATTTCCTTTTTTTTTTGACAATTCATTAAGTGTAATAAAAATAAAATAATACAAAACACGAACAAATAAAATAAAAAAAAAATAATTACAATAAAAAAGGAAGGAAAAAAAGACAAACAAATATAAAAAAAAAACATACTTAGCAGTAATGATGAATACAGTATCTCAGGGCACAAAGATGAAACATACATGTACTTAAAAAAATAATTATGAGTAAAACACTATTGCGCTGACAA
>JAWDGP010003892.1:770000-775000 GCA_033675545.1 Elysia crispata | reverse complement strand
ACTGCATTCTGGACCTAGTTCGAGATACAAAAAGTAAAACGAATATGCATTTTATTTTTATTTAATGGTTTGAAACCGCATTATTTTGAATCATCATTAAACTTTTTAAAATTTGGGATGGCTCGATCTCATGTTGACTAATAATCACGTTTCAGTAAGATTTGGATGAAAAATGTCAATAACCTGTTCTTCTTCTTCTCCTTCTCCTTCTCCTCCTCTTCCTTCTTCTTCTTCTTCTTCTTCTTCTTCTTCTTCTTCTTCTTCTTCTTCTTCTTCTTCTTCTTCTTCTTCTTCTTCTTCTTCTTCTTCTTCTTCTTCTTCTTCTTCTTCTTCTTCTTCTTCTTCTTCTTCTTCTTCTCCTTCTCCTTCTCCTCCTCCTCCTTCTCTTCTTCTTCTTCTTCTTCTTCTTCTTCTTCTTCTTCTTCTTCTTCTTCTTCTTCTTCTTCTTCTTCTTCTTCTTCTTCTTCTTCTTCTTCTTCTTCTTCTTCTTCTTCTTCTTCTTCTTCTTCTTCTTCTTCTTCTTCTTCTTCTTCTTCTTCTTCTTCTTCTTCTTCTTCTTCTTCTTCTTCTTCTTCTTCTTCTTCTTCTTCTTCTTCTTCTTCTTCTTCTTCTTCTCTCTCTCTCTCTCTTCCTCTTTTTCTCTTTCTCTATCTCTTACTCTCTTACTACTCACTCTCTCAACCTATTTCGCTTTCCGGCTTCTTTCGTACTCTTTTTTCCTTACCCTTCGCCTATGTATATCTTTCAACAATAACTACCCTCCTGAATTGATCAGTCTTTCCCACTCACAGCCATCCAACCTTTTCCCCCTCTCTTTTGTTCAATATCGTTTTCATTTGACGACAAATCAAACACACATATCTAAAGCACATAATTATGCCACGACTTACGCAAGTTTAAAAAGAGCAAAACATGCACAGCTTTTGAAGAATGGTCTTCATTATCAAAACCGCAATATGTAAAATAAACAGAGCTGCTCAATATTAGTTTCTTCTTCGGTTTTCAGTTCCCTATTCAGTTCTGCTCCCCATGCCACGGGTTGTACCAGTCACCGCTGTGCTGTAGATTTAGAGCCCTGCATACCGTCCTTCGACCACCGTTTTGTTACGCTGCATAATGAACTCAATATGAACAACTGACAAAACTTTGAACATGTTATTCCTCCAGTTTTGTTTTGTTTTGTTTTCCTCCTCGGTTTTGTGTCCTCAATGTTTCTCAGCAGAGTCCGTTGTTACGTTAAGGCAGCAATAGAATCAGACACAACCACCGGAGGGTTCAGTTGGGGCTCAATCCCGGACCTCGTTATATCCGGTCGATTCCTCTATCGACTACGGCCTTTGGCCTTTTCGCTAATTCGAAAATATTAAAATAAACTATTATTAGAGAATGAAAAATATTTTTAACAACAACAACGAAATTTGAATAATAATAATAATAATAATAATAATAATAATAATAATAATAATAATAATAATAATAATAATAATAATAATAATAATAATAATAATAATAATAATAACAACAGCAACAACAAAAACAGCAACAACAGCAACAACAACAACACCGATAATATTCGTAATAGTAGTAGTAGTAGTAGTAGTAGTAGTAGTAGTAGTAGTAGTAGTAGTAGTAGTAGTAGTAGTAGAAGTAGAAGTAGGAGTAGTAGTAGGAGTAGTAGTAGTAGTAGTAGTAGTAGTAGTAGTAGTAGTAGTAGTAGTAGTAGTAGTAGTAGTAGTAGTAGTAGTAGTAGTAGTAGTACTATCAGTAGTTGAAATAGTGTGGTGGTGATGGTAATAGTAACGATAATAATAATGGGAAGAAGAAGAAGAAGAAGAAGAAGAAGAAGAAGAAGAAGAAGAAGAAGAAGAGGAAGAGGAAGAGGAAGAAGAAGAAGAAGAGGAAGAGGAAGAAGAAGAAGAAGAGAAGAAGAAGAAGAAGAAGAAGAAGAAGAAGAAGAAGAAGAAGAAGAAGAAGAAGAAGAAGGAGGAGGAGAAGGAGAAAGAGGAGGAGGAGGAGGAGAAGGAGGAGGATGAGGAGAAGGAGAAGGAGAAGAGGAAGAAGAAGAAGGAGAAGAATAAGAAGAATAAGAAGAAGAATAATAAGAATAAGAAGAATAAGAAGAAGAAGAAGAAGAAGAAGAAGAAGAAGAAGAAGAAGAAGAAGAAGAAGAAGAAGAAGAAGAAGAAGAAGAGAGAGGAGGAGGAGAAGGAGAAAGAGGAGGAGGAGAAGGAGGAGAAGGAGAAGGAGAAGAGGAAGAAGAAGAAGAAGAAGAAGAAGAAGAAGAAGAAGAAGAAGAAGAAGAAGAAGAAGAAGAAGAAGAAGAAGAAGAAGAAGAAGAAGAAGAAGAAGAAGAAGAAGAAGAAGAAGAAGAAGAAGAAGAAGAAGAAGAAGAAGAAGAAGTATGAAACTCCATAAAACTATATCACAATATCGATGATTAAAAAGAAAATAAAGATAAAAAAGAAAGCAAGAAAAACTAAGTCATTATTGGAGCGAAAAGTTGGAAAATTAAAAATAAGAAAAATACCTCTATTGCAATCTCTTTGAATTTGAATATTATTTTTAGGGTTAGAAATAAGAAGGGAAAGAGATACTTTTGCGTATGTAAGTGTGGGAGAAGACAGGCGTTTATTGACGGGAAGGCATTAAAAAAAACGTGCTTTTCTCTCGGTGTATCGTTGATTCATATCAAATATCAAAACCAGCCAACTCTCTCTTTCTCAAATTTGAGTTTGCTCTATGTGTTGGTATCGTGATAAAGAGAAGCCATGAGAGTATAACTTAATAATAAGACTTGAAAAGTTTTAGATTTTGCTTTTGGCGATGGCAAAAAGATAAGTTTCAATAATCGCAAAATGACAATCATAAATCCTTTGCTATGACCGGTACTATTCCATTTTTTTTTTTTTATATATCAAACAGCCAACGTCGCTTAAATAGAATATAGGTCATTGAAACTTTGTTTCTCATTTCGGACTTTCAAAACAAATTAATTATTCATCCTATATAACAATGTGTATTCCCTAAACAAACAAAACATCGATTTGAGAATGAAATGAACAAATTATCCATTATGAATTGTTTGAAATTATTATGTTCTGTATCATAGTCATAAACGGCAGCTGATTTTTTTTTTCTTTCTAAAAAATTTCTTTTTTTTTTCATATGGATGATTTCTTAGCACGACACATTATTTTAATTTCGTCATGGTAAGATTTATTCAAGTATTCAAACACATCCTGTGTAATAAAATTTGCTTTCTTCTTGTAATAAATTGCTTAAGAACAATCCATTTTCTCCAGTATGAGATTAAAGAAATGTATAATTTAGAAACATGTTCGATTGAATGGAGATTGATTACAGGCCCAATCTACCACTAAAGGTGATCTCAGGGGTTACCGTCTCTGTGTTAACTATTCCACCTAATTTCGGTATCAACTTATTTTACTCTAGAAATTAATCCTACTAAGATTGAAAAAAAAAACACCTGGTCATAAAAAATTTAAATTTCATAATATAGCAAAAATATTTTCATAATCCGACTATATACTAATACACAGTCATTATAAAAAGGGAAAATAAAGAAACGATGAACGAACAGAATAATTTTAAAAAATTGTTTTCTTCAAGAAGAGTGTCAAGACATCTCAGAAATTGCAATTGTTTATAATTATGTTTGACCAAGAATACCGCGAGGCCTAAGGAACTTTTCCTAAACACAAGTGTTCTTGCGTCCAAACCAACAAATCTTCCATCGAAACGCTGTCAATTTATTATAGTTTCATCACACAGCAAGCGCTGTGACAACGTTTGGAATGTTTCCAGTTCACGCAATGAATTCACATTTTCCATCGATGAGCGATGACTTCAAAATAATTGTCTCAAGAAAATAAAGTGATGGAGCCGCAAAGCGCCGTTGTAAATAACTATAGTTTTATTTTTCGTCATTTTCTTCACTGATTGCAATCATGAAATAAAGAGCGACAGCATGACGTCATCTCTGGTTCTAGGCCATCGAAGAACAAAAGAGGCCAGGCCCTGTCACCTTTGATTCGCTGTAGTACTGTTACGTGAAAGCAGTCAATATTACTCACGTTTCAGACAGCCCCACAAGGAGAAAGTTTATCCTGTATCTTTCTCTTTTCCAAACTGAGAACGGTCTCACTAGTAAAGAAATACAATCTGTGATTTGTTTCGAACTTAAACCAGGAACAATAGGCTGTAACGAGGCAGTGATTTCATGAGTATTTCAATCTATTGTAAAATTTAGAACTACACACACTGCAGTGCTAGAGCTTCGCACTTTTACAGGTCGTGGTGATTGACCCCGTCAAATACTTCACGCCGACAGAGTGTTGTGTGAAGTTTGCATAATAATAGTTATTATTATGATTGTCTTCATTATATTATATTATATATATATATATATATATATATATATATATATATATATATATAATGCTCTTATCGAGAAAAAGTTTCACCTTTCTCTTGACAGACGCCACCTTTTGAAAGATATTTTGATAGGTTGGTGTTATATATTCCACGTTCTGCGGCGATACAAACTACCGTCTGACCCGATATAATTTGAAAAGTCTGTGATTTCCTGTGGTAATTACAATATTACAATGACAACTAAACTTGGGGGGGGGGGGGGGATAACCAGCCACGCAGGAAGACGACTTTGGGGTTGTTTTTTTGGGGGGACGAGGGTTGGGATGTCAAATCGTGATTGAATTTTGCATCGGCTATCTTCAAACAAAATAATATCAAAATATAAATCTAGATTAATCTAAAAGGATGTATTTAAAAAAAGAAAAACTGCTGATATCTTGATACCCCACGAGGGTTTAATGATTTTTGTTGAAACGAGCATTTCTTCTATGAAAATAACTCTCTTTCTATGAATACCTCTTTCTATCTCTATAAATATATCCCTCTCTCTCTCTCTTTCTCTTTTTCTTACTCTCTCTCTTTCTCTCCCTATCTACGCCCCTCTC
>JAWDGP010003892.1:762500-765000 GCA_033675545.1 Elysia crispata | reverse complement strand
TTTTGAGCAGCATTTTTCTCGAGGCTCTTACATTCGACGTGGCATGTCTTTTTTGTATTTCGTCAGCTCTCTCTACATATACTCTTTCACAACGGTGTTTTCTTTTCTATTCAGCTTTTCCCCCGGCTGCTGTCCCTCGCGGGACGAGGCTTCTTCCCTCGCCCTAAAGGCAATTTGATGAAGTTTGCCACACGTGTTATGTTCGCGTCCTGCGATCAAATATTAATTCGCGATCATAGTTCGATTGTGGTATGAAAGACGTCTGTCAATGAGTGACAAATATAATAGCAGCCGTCGGCGTTACCGGTCCGGCGACAAAGGAGTCATTAATCCCAGCCGATTCTCACACACTCTGGCTGCGAGGCGAACAGAAGAAAGTCTTCTTTTTCTCCTTCGTTTAAAAAAAAAAAAAAGAATTAAGAACTTAAAAACGAAGCTGTGTTTCGGATCTTTGTCGAGCTTAGTAAACGACCGGCTGGTAGAACGTGTTAACTGACTTGATGAGGTCTCAGCGCTCTTCAGACCAGGAGATTAACTTTGTTCTCGTCACAGACATGTTTCGAAAAATCTCTTTTTCGCCATTTTTATATATACCCTGAGCCGTCTTGTATTCAGACCTGTTATTTTTATGGGATAAAGAGCTTTCTTTAGGTGTGTGTGGGCTTTTTACAGACATGGCTTTTAATAATATTGCCATTGAAAGACGTGGTCTCTAAGCCGGGGTATCCCGTTAATGATGTATAGGGTTGAGTCCTTTAAAAATTAGATTTATTGGAAGGAAAGCCGAGAGGGATTGCGAGCGAGAATTCTCAAGTCTTAGAAAGGGGTAGAGCGCGCCCGAGGAAACAAGACGTCGTAAAAATGGATAAATTGTTCACGGTGTTAAGAAATAAAATATCTTTTGAAAGACCAAATCTCTAAGAATTGAACTGAACACTTAAGTGGTTGGGTAAAGTGGCAAATTCATGATAAAAAAAACTAATGTATCGAATGTTATGAAATGCCTCGGGGAGAGACAGCTGAACCAACATATAAAAATGCTCATTTCTGCTCAATATTGACGTCAAATCTAAGTTAAGCGTTTGTTGTAAAGAAAGCAAATACTGTTTGAATACCTTTTGATAAAAGCCGAGCCTGCGGCCAAGAACAATTTTCCCGGCTGATAACAAGCTTTCATACTTAAGGAGTCTCAATTAACGACGAGAATGTTCCATCGCTCTCTCTCTCTCTCTCTGTCTCTCTCTCTGTCTCTCTCTCACTCTTTCTCCCTCTCTCTCTTTGTCTCTGTCTCTGCCTCTGTCTGTCTGTCTGTCTGTCTGTCTGTCTCTCTCTCTCTCTGTCTGTCTGTCTGTCTCTGTCTCTCTCTCTCTCTCTCTCTCTCTCTCTCTCTCTCTCTCTCTCTCTCTCTCTCTTTCTCACCTTAAGGAAACGATCAAAGTCAATACGAGTCGATACCTAGTCGTAGAAGTGTGCATTAACAGTGGGATCCGTTCAATAAGTGTTTTTTTTTAATATTTTTATCCAAACTGGTTTTGTGATTTAAATTCTTGTCTAAATAAAGAGTCTTTAGAGAGAAGCAAAAGGTGCAGCCTGGAGCCCCTCTATAAAGTCCATTAAGAGAGTTGTAAGTCTATCATACTCGCTAAATGGACTGGAAAAACCGATCAATATGGGGAGTTTGTTTTGTTTTGTTTTGTTTTGGTTTGGTTTGTTTTTACTTTCCAGTTGCGGCAGCAATGTCTAGCGGCTGGAGGGTGATAATAAAAGTGAATACTAAGTAATATACAGGGTCTGTGCAATTATTTTTGCCACGACAAATAATCTGGAGTAAAGCATTAATTAAGTTTATAATTACACGCGCGCGTATTTGCGGTAAGCGCCCTACATAATACTCAAAGTAAGATCTAAATTTAATTTTTGGATCTTGTCGTAATATTGAAGAAATATCCTTAAAATAGTTGACCTTATCAATGTTGATGCTATAAAAATTTCCTTGAATTTCGACATAACATTTTTCCATTTAAAAAGAATCAAGATTCTGAGGTCTTTTCTTAAAATTTATTGTGAAATGCAAATTTGGAATTCTTTGGTCCTCTTAGCAGATTATGGCATCCCTTCTTTTCATCGACACAGTGGAAACCTATTTACGGTATCTTACGCCACGTGGGATCAGTGAATAGATCGTAATTTTCATAATTATGCTCTTTTAAAAAAATCATTCTTTTCCTCGTGAAATGAAAAACACTGCACAAAGTTTACAAATTGAATCTTTTTGGTTAACATTTCGATGAGAGCGGAAATAAAAAAAAAAACAAAGGGAAAGAAATGCACAGACATAGAATAAAAAGTCAACTTTAATTTCTTGGCCCGAGGGAAGAAAGAGAGAGAGAGAGAGAGAGAGAGAGAGAGAGAGAGAGAGAGAGAGAGAGAGAGAGAGAGAGAGAGAGAGAGAGAGAGAGAGAGAGAGAGAGAGAGAGAGAGAGAGAGAGATATGACTGCT
>JAWDGP010003892.1:727500-752500 GCA_033675545.1 Elysia crispata | reverse complement strand
AGTGATGGCGTGGGATCTCACCAATCTCTAGTCCTATCCCTGGCTGGAACATCACTCTAGTGATGGCGTGGGATCTCACCAATCTCTAGTCCTATCCCTGGCTGGAACATCACTCTAGTGATGGCGTGGGATCTCACCAATCTCTAGTCCTATCCCTGGCTGAAACATCACTCTAGTGATGGCGTGGGATCTCACCAATCTCTAGTCCTATCCCTGGCTTTATGGAAAACCTACCGCATCCCACAATTTATGATGCAACTCTTTGGGAGAGTGTGAAACCAGTCAAAGTCGTCTTGCGCCTCATGGGTGAGTAGCTAAACGGGAAGACATAACATTATAAATCTGAGCATACCGTGCAATGACCTACTCTGGGACTACAGTATGTTTAAAACGTCAATCATCTCGTAAAGCAAACCACTAAGTAACAAATACAGTCCATGGGGTCCTTGAAGATCATAATTACAACATTAACAAAATTCAGCACATCTAAGGAAAAGAAAAGAATGGGCATTGTATCTCTTTAACATTAAAAGCTGTAAAAAAAATTACCACGTATAAACAATGCGCCCCGGACAACACTTTGAAACCTTTTCTTTTCTGCTAAGTTCTAACTTTTTTTTCTTTCCTCTTTACAAAGTTGTGTATACACACTGCTGTAGGTAAAATATGACCAAACACAGATGGATATACAAAAGCTAAAGTTACTTTAGCAGAATGATTTGAAAGAAAGAAAAGAAAAGGGAAAAAAAAAGGAGAAAAGTTCGTGTCATACATAACCCCCTTTTCGCCATCCCCTCAGCTTATCGTGGGCGGTTTTCTGAACTGTGTGCCCCTCCCACCGCCTGGTGGGCCTCCCACATCGACCATCCTCACCCGGTGAGTCGGGGAGGCCGCCAAGGGGCGGGCAGGAGGGAGATAAGTCGATCTGCTCCCGTGTTAAGAAGCCCTTGTCACTTGGCTAAGAGTTTAACATGAACAATGTACAATTGAGTGACTTTGCCAATGGCTCTGTCTGTTTCTGTCTACAGCAGGCTGTCTTTCTTGCTTGCTTTTCATTAGTTTTTGCATTTAGTGGTGTTAAAATTCAACTATTTTTCCTCGTGTACCACATCAGTCTGAATAACCCCGCCTCCATTTCCCGCCCTTTTATTAAAAATAAAAATAAATAAAGATAAGCCTGGCAGATATGCATTTAGAATCACTCTACCTTTACCTAATATGGCTCTCAGTGAGTTGAATATGTGTGTGTGTGTGTGTTTCCATGTCCCTCTCTCTATCTGCCGCTCAGTCTATCTGTAGTTTATCTATCATTCTATTTTCCTATCTATCTATCTATCTATCTATCTATCTATCTATCTATCTATCTATCTATCTATCTATCTATCTATCTATCTATCTATCTATCTATCTATCTATCTATCTATCTATCTATCTATCTATCTATCTATCTATCTATCTATCTATCTATCTATCTATCTATCCATCTATCCATCTATCTATCTATCTATCTATCTATCTATCTATCTATCTATCTATCTATATGTCTATCCATATATCTAGCTATCTATCTATTTGTCTGTCTGTCTATTTAACTATCTATCTATTTATATCTCTCTATCTCTCTGTCTATCTAACTATATATCTCTTTGTTTTTCAATCTGTTTATCTAACTATCTGTTTATTTATCTATCAATCTATCTCTCTACATATCTGTCTTTCTGTCTATCTATCTATTATCTATTTATTTAATAGCTATTTATCTCTCTATCTATTTGCTTATTTGTCTATCTATCTATTTATCTATATCTACTTGAAGCAATCGGTCTGTCTATCTCTTATTTGTTTTTAAACGAGCCTTTTTCAAATCTCCTGCAAAATTAAATAACGAGAATAATAACAACTCAATTCATTTTGTGCACATTTTATCTTTCTTTACAGGAATTCCTCGCCAGGTATAATTACTAGTTGATTCAAAAATTCTTTTAATGGAACATGTACAAAAATTAGGCGTGTCGGACCAAAACTAAAGAACGAGCTAAGAGGATATTTTCAAAGGAAAAGAGCATGATCACTTGTTTGTGAGAAAAGCCCAGAAAAGGCAACGCTTGAGGGAGGAGTAAAAAAAGAGTAGCGTTTCAAAAGGTCTTTACAGAGCTAGGCAGCTCAGAAACCGGGCTAACAAGACCGCCATAAAACAGAAAACTTAGTTAAGTTACATTGTCGCGGGAAGTCTCGGTCTCTCTCTCTCTCTCTCTCTCTCTCTCTCTCTCTCTCTCTCTCTCTCTCTCTCTCTCTTCTCTCTCTCTCTCTATTCATTTCTCTCTCTCCCTCTCTCTCTCTTTCTTCTCTCTCTATTCATTTCTCTCTCCCTCTCTCTCTCTTTTCTCTCTCTCTCTCTCTCTCTCTCTCTCTCTCTCTCTCTCTCTCTCTCCCGGCTCGTGAGATCCCCATAATTCGATACCTTACAAAGTAATAAAAGACACCACCATCCTTCTTTCAAGCGGTGTTTTCATTTCCGCTCTGCCGAGAATGCATAATGGTCTGTAGCAAGTGGCGGGCGTGGGCCCCTCTAACATAAGGGAGCCGGGCTGCCGTGTATATCCCAATGATGAACTGGCGAGGTACTCTCCGGAGCGCGGAGCCCGTTTGTGCGGGTTTATACGGAGCTGACGTCCTGTGTACGGTCCGTAAAAGCGTTAAGTTCTATACAATTCACGGGGACCGGCAGTGATTGATACAGGAGAAAAATGAGCTACGGTGATACGGAAAACTGAAGCCAACCGCGCGGAGAGTCTATAGCGTTGGACGTTAGAACATGAGCAATAGTGGTTCTGTTGGTGGGTGGTTTAAAACTTAAAAAAAAAAATAATAAAAAAGAAGAAAAAAATAGAAGCTTTTGAGGGTTGGGCATAGGTTTTGGTTTATCTCTTTTGGGGCACTGTCAACTTCAAGGCAAAAAAGTTTGATCTCTCTTAAAAGTTTCTTCTCCGCTGAATTTCTTAATCCGATTTATTTACCTCACAACTCGCTGTCTCACTCATGCCGGGAGGTGTGACGGGGGGAAGAGATCACATCAGGGCAGTCTCTGATTCTGGAAGGTTTAGATCTTCCCAGGCCTAGCGTGAAGGACCACACAGAAGCTTCCCCTGATAAAAGATTCCTAGATCTCTTAGTTAAAAAGATAATTAAAAAAGCAAAAAAATATCGAGGAGAGAAAGATCAAGACAGCAGAGAGAGAGAGAGAGAGAGAGAGAGAGAGAGAGAGAGAGAGAGAGAGAGAGAGAGAGAGAGAGAGAGAGAGAGAGAGAGAGAGAGAGAGAGAGAGAGAGAGAGAGAGAGAGAGAGAGAGAGAGAGAGAGAGAGAGAGAGAGAGAGAGAGAGAGAGAGAGAGGATGCGCTTGAATGCAGGGTAATTAGTTTGCATCATACGTTCATTCTTAGACATTACTGGATCTCTTTGAAATAGATGGGAAAGAATTGGCCGGCAGACAATTCGTCTTTCGTTATTATCCATCCGTTTTTTTCGAGACTTATTGAACCCAATGTGAGCAAATCAAGACTATGACTTGCCCTGATATCTTATGCGACTTTACCTTACTGATTCGAAATCCGCATCATCCAAAGAAACTCTCAATTTCCAGATCGTAAGGCTGGATAAAAATTTTGGTCTAGGAACAAATCCGTTTTAATATTAGAGCCAGCTAAGGAAAACCACGCGAGAGAGAGAAAGAGAGAGAGAGAGAGAGAGAGAGAGAGAGAGAGAGAGAGAGAGAGAGAGAGAGAGAGAGAGAGAGAGAGAGAGACAGACAGACAGACAGACAGACAGATAGATAGATAGATAAAAAAAGAAAGAGAGAAAAAGAGACAGACAGAGAGTCAGACAGGCAGAGACACAGACAGAGAAAGAGGGAGATAGAGAGAGACAGAGAGAGGAAAAGAGAGAAGAAGAAGAAGAAGAAGAAGAAGAAGAAGAAGAAGAAGAAGAAGAAGAAGAAGAAGAAGAAGAAGAAGAAGAAGAAGAAGAAGAAGAAGAAGAAGAAGAAGAAGAAGAAGAAGAAGAAGAAGAAGAAGAAGAAGAAGAAGAAGAAGATGGATTTCGGTAGATTTCGGTGGATTTTGGTAGATTTTGGTGGATTTCGGCATTCAGCAGTTGGTAGATTTCGGTAAATTTTGGTGGATTTTGGTGGATTACGTTAATTTCAGAATATCAGATCTGCATAGTCTTATAATTGATAAGATATAAACATATATCTTTGTAACTATATTATTATATATATAAAAAAAAAACAACAACAAAAAACAAAAACAAAAACAAAAACTGTTTCTTGATTTTGACCACATAATAATTCTATAACATAAATTTTCTTACTAGATAAAGCATTCCTTTTGACACTACAAACGATGACGCTTGTGAATTTTGTGTCGTGCACACTTAATAGAATGGAGAAAAGATTTTAACGGCACGAGTTACTCTACCTTCTTCCCTGAACAGGAAAAAATTGATTGCAATTTTGGAAGTGCAAAATAGCCATTTGGCTAAAGCATCTTGACAAGGTCTTGGCAGCTTCAAAGAGAAATACTGTAAAATGATAATGGTCTATTGAATCACAATTCATTTAATACTTTTTTACACTTTGGAAAGCCTTAGATAAAAGAATAAAGGCAGGTTTAAATGTAGTGAAATAAAGCGCATCCATTTAAGACATGTGCAGAAAATCGGTCAGAGGGGAAAAAAAGCAGCAGCTACCTAGAAGAACACACTTTTTATTTTCAACAAACTGACTTTAACACTCAGGGTTACATCGATACATAACCGTCTCTCCACAATGCTTTAGTCAACAATCATGTCGTGCCAACAACTGATTTCGATATCAGAAAACTCAAAACTTCATTGGATTCTGGACCTCAAAAATTGGTAGCGCTTCATTCCACCATAATTATTGCTCATTCACAATTTGCAAACTGAAGGAAAACTAAGTAAAAAGCACGCTACGTTGTTTACAACAATTTATTATTGCGATAAAGAGGAAACCCTTTTTTACTAGACTGGTGATACTGGACTTATCTCTTGAAAAAATGAATACAAGGTTACATCAATCTGATTTAGTTATGGTATGAGCATAATTGATTTTGTTGGCCTCCTTCATGCGATTGTAAACTGCGATTGTAAACAGTGTCAGAAGTTAATGCTGCGAATCATTGTAAACTACATGCAGTTTATTTTCCTTTGTGGCTGCTTTTCGAAATCATAATTCCATCTAAAGTAAATTCTTCAACTTAGTTTTAACGGTCCTTAAAAAAAAAAAAAAATTTTGCAAGAAAAATGTTATAAAGTCTTGATGATGAAAATTGCTGTGGAGAATAAAGGGTAAGCAAAGAAAATTAAAATTTTCTCCCCAACAAAATTTAAAACAAAAAACAAAAAACAAACAAACAAACAATGTACACAATATGGCCATTTTGAAATTCTCTGAACCAAATAAAAAACTAGACTACGGCAAGCAAAACTTACAATGCCTTTAATAAAATCTAATGAAATGAAACTTTTCTTTTCCCAAAATAAGTATTGAAAAACGCACAAGATCAGTTTAGTACGTAAAATATTTTGAATAAAACCTTAAAACTAACAAATAAAAAAACAGGGATTAGATAGTAATGTTATTGCAAAGTTTCAAGTTTACGTCTTTCTAATGCAAGATGTGTGTCATTCTTAAAACCATACAACCAGCTTTTCACTCTACCTAAACAATGGTTTTAATCGTAATTATAACTATCTTGTAAAATATCAGCGCTCTGATTGGCTGATACCTGATCAATTAGTTTTACAAGCTCATTCCATCCACAATAAGCTTTGATTTTTCCCCCCTCTTGGACCTCCTAGGTTTTTGAAACGCAGCGATAAAGTATTAAGTTTGCTTCTAATAATTTATTCTTTTTCAGAAGTTATTAACTTGGATGAAATCTTGGATTGTATAACTACATTTAAACGTCAAGTCGTGTCAGGGCAGACGAAATGCGAGTTTCCGAGCATAATAATAAGAAAATACCAACTACTTGCCTTTCATGTTAAAACGCCATGTTCAAGGCTTAGAATTACCTTTATTTCTGTTTGAACCCGTCATATAATTATAGGAATGTTTATACCGTGATTCATAACAGACATGCCTCGAGACAAGAAGACTAGACTAAGTATGAAGAAGAAAATTGTTCAAGCATGAAAACAAGAACCAATGCACTTTAGAAATGGAAAGTAATAATCATATGATTGTCATTCCACTCACAGAGAAATACAAAAGATCAAACATGGCTTTTTTTCTTTTCTACGGCCGAAGATAAGACGAGAATGACTCTCTACGCTCTACGCCTTTTGTGAAAGTCATGAATATTACTACGTTGAAGGTGTAGGATCTTTCAACCACACTTGCTGTCACAGCGGGATCTCTAAGAAGTCAAACGTGTTTGTGGGTTATCTGAGTCGATCACATTACGGAGATCACCACCAGGGCCTGGGCTGTGAACACCGAGCAAAATGTCAAAGATAATGGGCATCAGAAGCAACGTGTCCTAGAGTAACTCGACTTGATCACCATTACCAAAGCTGGGGCGAGACTCGTAGGGAAAGAAGTTATTAAAAAAAAATAAATAAAGGGAAAAAATCGTCAAATTTCGATGAA
Source organism: Elysia crispata (assembly GCA_033675545.1). Classification (NCBI taxonomy): domain Eukaryota; kingdom Metazoa; phylum Mollusca; class Gastropoda; family Plakobranchidae; genus Elysia; species Elysia crispata. The sequence goes on along the minus strand of JAWDGP010003892.1, from coordinate 745,826 downwards.
AATATTGCAATGTCGCGAGCAATAGTTTTTGTTTTTAAAAGAATTAAGCATAAAATCGTCGATTTTTACCGGATATATTCTGAACTTATTATGGATGAAAACTAAGGAATTTAGAATTTACAGCGGGAAAATTTAAACATATTGAATTATGAGCTTTTCTCCGGTTTTACTACCCGGCTTTTAAAAACATTTCGGTGTCCCACTCTGTGTTTCACGGCTTGTCACTACAAATCTACGAGAAGATCAGGATATCTACATCCTGTTGTTTTCTTTTCTCTTCTGCTACGAAAAGATATTAAAGTGTTGAAAACTTTTACCAGGCGTTAAAAAAAAAAGAGTCATTCAAATTAGCGTTTCATTCAAGAACTCAATGAAAAGGTCAAGGTCGTGTTATATTAGGTCTGATCGACCTCGCCGCATGACACAGGCCAGACAAGCACTCTGCAGCTTCAGGTCACAATGACATCGCATGGCTTGGGAAAGTGCTACCGACAATGGAACAATAATATATAAAAAAAAAATAATAAAATCATAAAATAATAATAATGATAAAAAGAAATAAAACAGCCCGGCGGCGACATATCATTGAACTAAGGAAGGGTTTGGAACAATTTTATTGAATTACAAATTTTTAACGTTTCTTACAATAAAAGCTTTTATGTCACGTATGTTACAAAAATATTGTCCAGAAAATAGAAAATGAAACGCATTCACAGCTCCTGTTCTTGACTGCTTTCATATGTTGCTCCATTAAAGAACTGTACCTATCCTGGTGATGGATATCTGATACGTATACTGTATGTTGTGGAGACAGTAAACCTTGAAGGCTTCTTGCTCTATTGAAGGTTTTTAGCTCTCGGATGATGAGTCCCGCGGTTCGAAACCTGGCTCGACCAGGTTGGAGTCTTGACAATAATGATTCTTTAAACTCGCATGCTCACCTCTCTCAGGTGAATTATACACATACTTATTAATAGTATGGGAAGTGAAAGATTGTTCAGCAAGTTGGAATGACGTGCAGTTTCTAAAAAAAAGCTATTCCCATATGCTTTTAGAAAGGTATATTGGTTGGTACTTGTCTAGCACAGTACCTTTTTAAAGCGCTCATAGGAACTCTCATTCGTTTTTATTTTATTTTAAAGTTGCAGAAACACGGAGACAAAAAGGTAGAGGGAAAGTTTTCTTCTTCTCTTAAAAAAAATCTGCAAGATGATCACGGTGACTGATTCTCACCTTTTTTGGAAACGTATAATGATAAATTATGTCAATACCCAAGATCTTGCCGTAGATCCAAGCTGACGTATTGAAGCTGTTGCGGAAGTCATAAAAGAACTCAGGGCTTGTCAGTGTTTTACCTCAGAGTAAATGAAGAGATTACCAGGGCGCAAAATACTGCAGTCAGGGCTTGTCAGTGTTTTACCTCAGAGTAAATGAAGAGATTACCAGGGCGCAAAATACCGCAGTCAGGGCTTGTCAGTGTTTTACCTCAGAGTAAATGAAGAGATTACCAGGGCGCAAAATACTGCAGTCAGGGCTTGTCAGTGTTTTACCTCAGAGTAAATGAAGAGATTACCAGGGCGCAAAATACTGCAGTCCGTCGAGGGTTCGAGAAACACTAAGGAGGTGCAGCGTTCAAATCCTGACTGGGACATAGAGAGCCGGATCCCTTCATACCAATCGCAGTCTTGACTCGCATCGGATTTTTTAGGGAAAACTTAAAGATGACGTGATATCTATCAAAATACGCTCCGACTGACGTGATATCTATCAAAATACGCTCCGACTGACGTGATATCTATCAAAATACGCTCCGACTGACGTGATATCTATCAAAATACGCTCCGACTGACGTGATATCTATCAAAATACGCTCCGACTCGGCTGTCTTGACTCGTATCGGATTTTTTAGGGGAAACTTCAAGATGACGTGATATCTATCAAAATACGCTCCCACTCGGCTGTCTTGGAGTAGATAGGGCAGTGAAACATTTCTAGTCATACCGTTGATCCAACGATTAGTGGTCACTACAACTGGTTTGTTATTTTGTCCGGAGCTTAATATTGCCAGTATTCTTTGAACTTTATGCACAATGCAAGGTAACACATGAAAAAAAGAAGACAACTTCTGTAACGGGAAAAGTTTATCTTGAAAGCAAAAACTACTAAAGGCAAAGCAAAAATGCAACGTTTGATACAAAATTGACCATCCTGTGAATGACTTCAACAATGCAATAGAGTTTCGAATAATGAAGAACAAGGTTATGGCCAAAAAAAGCATTCGGTGTACTTGTGCGACATAGCGACTGCTGCTGATAGCTGTACAGCGTTTTGTGTACATTATGTCTCCTGGTCTCACAGCCACTTTCCCTACTATAGTTGTTTTCATTTCTAACTTATGCATATCAGTGTTTATCTTTTCATGCCCAGGATGATCTAATCCTGAAAATGATGGTCTGGTGTGCTTTATTCAAACTATTATCACAACCTGTTTGGTTGTCCTCTGCAACCAGAAAACTTTGGTTTCCACCATTGTATGGATCAGAGCGTTTATGACTTTCGTCTCAGACAAGAGTTCATGGTCTAGCTGCTGGTTCCCTTTTTTGTTTTGTTTTTACCAATCTATCTTCGTATTCTTCACAATTCAAATAGTAACTGTGCTTTGTGAACGAATAACATCAAATTTCGAAACAAAAAACAAAACAAAACAAAGATGGATAGCCACCCAAATAAAAAATATTACATAATATGAACCACAACTTAATCCCTTTCGTAGGTCAGATTTTATAGACTGAGAGATGACGTGTTTTGGGTTTTTCTTTTTTTTACATTCTTTTATCCTTAGTGCGAGAGATTGCTCTTGAGAAATCTTTAAGGCTAATGCTGTAACATGCCTAGCGAGAAATATTAAATTTTAATTTGGCCACTGATTCAAATCCTTGCCGTTAACACACGCGCTGCTTTTTCTTTATAAGCCGCTAAAAGTCTAAGTTGAGTATTAAAACGATGAAATAATCATAATTATAAACAAAAACATTGTATAATCCAGAAACAGACTGGCCTTGAGCTCTCACTCCCTAAAAATATATATATGCAAAACTCCAAGAACCTAATTATACAACCGTAATGATTCTAATATAATCATTCTACTCAGATCTTAAGATTTGTTCCTAGGTAAGCTACAAACTGAAAACAGGACATACAGGACAATAACCAGGACTTAAACATTGTTCCCCAAGGCTTCGCGTTGTCCGTGTCCTAGACGTACACTATGGTACAGGAATTACTAATTTATCACCTGTCACCCGCGCTGTTGTTTCAGGCGTGGAGGCTCGCTAGATGATTTACTGTTCTTTGTTACCACGGGACAGGCCGATGTGTCGCGTATCACCGAGCTTCTCTTTTTTGTGGCCTGGCGTGATCGTCTGCTGCAGCTTGATGAGTCGGCCTCCTTGTGGGTGTTGTTCTTGGTCAGGCTCGTTGCCTGATGACGGCGCCGTTTGACTGAACGGACATTTGAAAATACCGTTATTTATTTTAGGTTTTAGATCTAGACGTGAGAGTAGCTCACAGGGGAAAAAGGCTTAGAATAAATGGAGGGAAATGAATCGAGTGTCTTCAACCGACGGGGTTGGTAGTAGACTTGACTCACGAGCCTGTGTCATTACGCGCTCTTCCCCGGCGCATTAATTCCCCTTTGTTTTCTGTCACCGGTGACAGTGGAAGCGACGGCTCCAGTGAGTTCTCAAGGATAATTTCACGGTATTTCCATGTCGTGTAACGAAACCTTTTTTTTTCCTTAGCTAACTTGATAAGATGGATGAAGGTCGTCCTTCAAAAGCAGTCGAATAGAGTTCTGGGATAGTAACTGTTAGTTGAGGCAGTGATCGATGTAGGCTTGGGCTTAGTGAGAGAGAGAGAGAGAGAGAGAGAGAGAGAGAGAGAGAGAGAGAGAGAGAGAGAGAGAGAGAGAGAGAGAGAGAGAGAGAGTGAGAGAGAGAGAGAGGGAGAGAAAGAGAAAGAGAGAGAGAGGGAGAGAAAGAGAAAGAGAGGGAGAGAGAGAGAAAGAGAGGGAGAGAGAGAATGAGAGAGAGGGAGAAAGAGAGAGAAAGAGAGGGAGAGAGAGAGACAGAGAGACATGTAGAGTGGAAGAGGGGAAGGAAAAAAAGGGAGCATGTGAGAAAAAGGACGTTACAAACCAAAATACAAAGGTAAAGAGACTTACAAATTATTGCGTTAGGAGAAAGCTTGTGCCCTCCAAATCTTCCAACCCTTATTCCACATCGCAGATTCTTCCTCCTTACCTTTTTCACATTGGATCCCATTTTTTTTCCCATGGTTGGTTCCACGCGAGATGTATAGTTGACGTTTCAATCTATTATTTCCTCATCTTGTAATACGATAAACACTGCTTTTTTTAAATTACTAAACAATTTTAACAATCTAAAAGTTATTTTTTTAGTTGTAATCTACTAGTTTATTTTACGAGGTGGGCCATTGTTACGAAAGCTTAACTGTCCTGAAACTCCCTGGCTTCCACAGCTCAGAACACTGAAGATAAACAGAATGCATAGAGTTCGCCTTTCAAGCTTGATCATGTCGCTCGAGTAAAATCACATTAGGTTTTGCCAAAAGCGATAAATTCGCCCTTACTGCTACATTCTTCTGTAAACATTAATGTTGATTAAAAAAAAAAAAAAAAAAAAAATTAGGAGAGTAAAAGAAATTAAATAAAAAGACGGCTACAAAATGATGATGCCAGAAAATCATGCGTGGACATAGGCAATTCATTATGATAATTATTCAAAAGTTACTAGTTTCGGTACGTAATCAAAATAAAGTGGTTCAATCTTGGAATAAACATGGTACTAATTATGAGAAGAATATAATATCTTTAGCGACACAAAGATTTTTTTGATGCACTAAAAATTCGGGTGATGTTTCCATATCACTGAATTTCTTGAGGACAAAATTTTTGCTTTCTATTTTTTTTATTTTTCTTTCTTTCTCTTAAAGTTTTTTTTTTTTTTTGGTAAACAGAGTGGCAAGATAGTTAGTTTATGTCGTTGATACTCATCATATTTTGTTCGAAAAATATAAAAGTTTTTGTTATTCTATTCGTAATTAATTATCATATCTAAATTCTGTTCGAAGTAAAGAAAGTGCTTTTGCAGCAAAAGTACCTCAGATATATGCGAGATTCGGGTAACAATCATAATAGCTAAACTAAAGAGATGCTAAAGTTTTGGGCATCTTAAATATTAAATGATGAACGTGATTCCAAGTGAGAAAAAGGTGGGAAAACCAAGGAGGAGACTTACTCTCTCAGAATCTAGATACATTTTTTTTCTTCTTCTCTAAGCTATTGATTTTCGAAAATAAAAAGTTAAATATTTCTTATCCGACATATTGGAAAATATTAGTCATACCAAAATATTATCATTTAATATTTAAATGTCTCCTAAATAAGGCGAAAATTTCGCAATGACCCTCAGCTTAACAACTGGTTCTTAACAATTATTCATTCTTTGACAGCATATTAAACTGAAATTTTCTATTAATAGACATATTCTACTTAGAAACAATTTATTCTTTCTTTCTTGTACAATTTGAGCATTATGTTCTTGTGCTACGAGTAAAACTTTCTACTTGATGCAATTGTGGCTGTAACAACAGTTACTGTTCTCAACATTGACATCATATTTTTTCTCCCTGTTACTTAACAAGAATAAATTAATTATTGGATGGGAATGAAAGAACAATCACTTGATTATTGTGAAGTCAATTTCCTTAATTAAAAAAGGAAGATCACAAGAATACTACAATTATAGTTAAAATGTTTGTAATGTTTCTAATCTTTTAATTTCTTTTTTTTTTCGTGTATTGAGTCCTCAACGGGATGTCGAGTAATCTTAAAATGTCTAAGATGGGCCTTGCGCGTGTCAGGAAATGAAAGAAAAAAAAAAGAGAGAGAGAGACAGAGAGACAGAGAGATTACAAATAAAAAGAAAGAGAGAGAGGGAGAGAGAGATATTACATATACAGAGAAAGAAAGAGAGGAAGAGAGATATATGTAGGGAGTAAGAGACAGAGACCGAGAGAGAGAGAGAGAGAGAGAGAGAGAGAGAGAGAGAGAGAGAGAGAGAGAGAGAGAGGGAGAGAGAGACACAGAGAGACACAGAGAGAGGGACAGAGAGAGAGACAGAGAGAGGGACAGAGAGACACAGAGAGAGAAAGAGAGAGAGAGAGGCAGGCAGAGAGAGAGAGAGGCAGGCAGAGAGAGAGAGAGGCAGTGAGAGAGAGAAAGACAGAAAGACAGAGAGAGAGGGAGAGACAGAGAGAGAGAGAGAGAGAGAGAGAGAGAGAGAGAGAGAGAGAGAGAGAGAGAGAGGGGGGGGGGACAGGCAGAGAGAGAAGTTGCAGAGCAGGAGGATCTACTTCATTCTCTTAGGACACACTCCATCCAGTGACGTCATGAACTATTTGCCGTAGACACATTATGAGCAAGAGGCCACAAGTTAGTCAATTCCTACGGCCAAGACCTAGATAACCAGCAAGTCCTGACGTGATGCCCGCATTCAGGGAGATGATCCCTGGGATTAACGGAAGATTAGCGGCCGTCCATGTTCGCACTTTGGGGAGAGTATTTAGTATCCCCTGGAAGGGGTGGGGAGGGGGGGGGGGGAAATCATATTTATGACGGGATGGTCTTTTTATGGTGTGCGGAATGGTCTCTAGGGCAATCATGTACGAGAGACCTTTCGTCGCCTAAGATGTTCGGCGATATCCGGTTGCTGTGCAGTGTGGGACTGGCCGCCATCGACTCCCGTCGTCTGCTGGCCCCAGCAGGCTTGTTCGCGAGGATTAAGCCAGATTTGCTTCCTCCCTTGAAGATCAGGATCATGGTTAATTTGTGAGTCTCACTGGTATCTTGTCAGTCAGTGAGGAGCTTTAATTAATGGGTGTGTGCGCTGTTTGGGTAAAAAAATAAACCAAAAACAAAACAATTAAAAAAAAAAAAAGACGGATTGAAGAAAGGGAGAGGTGAGGATCAGTATAAAAATAGATGATTAGGGAGTCAAGGCGTGTGTGCGTTTGGACCCTGGGGGGGGGGGGGGTTAGACCTGCAAAGTGCGTCACGGTAGAGATATTTATAGACGACTATATATATTGAGCTATCTTTACTTTTATTATTCTATTTTGGATAAACTATGCAGACGATAAACAGTATAAAAAGGAATAAGTCTTCGTCACACTCAGGTATAAATAGTAATTGTTGTTTTGTGTTAAGATTTTTAATTCCTGTTATTTTTGCTCACGAGTTGGCCCTCCTTGTCCTATATCGCGAAGGAGATAAATAAACAATTCAAAAGGCCTGCTTTTTAAAGAAATTGATTTATGTTAATTCTTCTAACTTTAATTTCTTATGAGATCTTTTTCATGCCTTCTAAATTTACCTTCTATTATAAAACTATTGATCCAAGTATTTGATTTTACTTGCTTTTTCTTCTTTCGACTAAAGCTCCGTTTTTTTCTTTCAAAAGTACCGATGGGCAAGGATATTTTTTCCCTGTAAAATATGTTTATAGGTATTGGTTTGAGACATTGCATTTAGTCAACTGGGGCCGAGACTCGGCAATCTCCCTCTCTCTCTCTCTCTCTCTCTCTCTCTCTCTCTCTCTCTCTCTTGCTGGACACATAATAGTTACAGATTAGTAGCCTCTAAATAAAACAGGTTTTGCTCACAAATAAAATTGGGTGCTATTATCTAAGGGGAACTAAACTATCTGCATTAAGATAATAAACTTTTTTTCTTCTGAATAAGCTACCTACAAAATTCAATAGTCTGTCACATATTGTTGCTTTGTCTTTGACCGCACCTGTGACTCACCTGCTCGGAGGCGTAGAATTACGCTCGAACTGGAGAAGGGGGGTGGTGGTGGTGGTGGTGGTGGTAGATGGGGGTTAAAGAAACAGATTTCATTCATTGCTTTTAGAATTAATATTATGAGCCACCGAGAGGAATCCATGGTTTGTCTCTCCTTGTTTTACCATTGTTTTAACTTGCCACTCACTCTGTAAAAAGCGTCGTGGTGGTCCTTACCTCCAGTGGCTCAGGAATTTTCAACAAATGTCTCTTAGGCACTAGCTTAGCTTAGCTTAATGCCTCTTGATTCCTCGGGTATTATAAGTCATGACCGTTACAGCAGTCCTTCAACAAACACGGTTTTAGCAGGTCCTCCTCAGCTCATCCGATTTCAACCCAACCGCCTTTGACTCGTCTCCATCGCGAAATCTGCTTCGGTCGAACCTGTGCAAAGCTAGGAGGTTCCAATATGTAACAATGCCAATCAGGAGGTTCCAATATGTAACAATGCTAATCAGGAGGTTCCAATATGTAACAATGCCAATCAGGAGGTTCCAATATGTAACAATGCCAATCAGGAGGTTCCAATATGTAACAATGCCAATCAGGAGGTTCCAATATGTAACAATGCTAATCAGCAGGTTCCAATATGTAACAATGCCAATCAGGAGGTTCCAATATGTAACAATGCCAATCAGGAGGTTCCAATATGTAACAATGCCAATCAGCAGGTTCCAATATGTAACAATGCCAATCAGGAGGTTCCAATATGTAACAATGCCAATCAGGAGGTTCCAATATGTAACAATGCCAATCAGGAGGTTCCAATATGTAACAATGCTAATCAGGAGGTTCCAATATGTAACAATGCCAATCAGGAGGTTCCAATATATAACAATGCTAATCAGCAGGTTCGAATTATAAACAAAGCTAATGAGGAGGTTCCAATTGTAAGCAATGCCACTCAAGAAGTTGTAATTATAAACAATACTAATCAGGAAATTTCAGTTGTAAGCAATGTCACTCAGAAAGTTTCAGTTATAATGAGAACCAGTGTAATGCCATTCACGATGTCCCAGTTATAAAGAGAACCTGTAAAATGCTACTTACGATGTTACAATTATAAAGAGAAGCTGTACAACACCGTTAAGGAGGTTCCACTAAGAGCAATGCCACTCAAGAAGTTCCAATTATAATAAATGCCAATGAGGAGGTTTCAGTTGTAAACAATGCCACTCAGGAGGTTCTAATTACAAAAAGAACTAGTGCATTACATTCAGAAGGTTCTAATATTAAAGAGAACATGTGCAATGCCACATATACATGTCTTGAGGCTTCAATTATAAAGAGAACATAATTATGCAATGCCGTTCAGGATGTTCCAATTATAAGCAATGCCACTCAGAACGTTCTAATCATAAAGAGAACCACTATAAAGAGCTTGAGGAAACCACTGGTCAGTGTTCATCACATAGGATACGCCGCGCTAATAAAAAAAAAAAAAAGAAAGAAAAAAATGTAAAAAAAAAGTATTCGAGAAACAATGTCATGTTGAGAGGTATGAAAAAACATAGATCTTACATACAGTCATGATGTCCCACGAACAGCAAGTTAATGCTCAAACAGTAAGTTGATGCTGAAATTATAAGTTAAATGCTCAAACAGTAAGTTAATGCTGAATTAGTAAGTTAATGCTCAAACAGTAAGTTGATGCTGAAATTATAAGTTAATGCTCAAACAGTAAGTTAATGCTGAAATTATAAGTTAATGCTCAAACAGTAAGTTGATGCTGAAATTATAAGTTAATGCTCAAACAGTAAGTTGATGCTGAAATTATAAGTTAATGCTCAAACAGTAAGTTGATGCTGAAATTATAAGTTAATGCTCAAACAGTAAGTTAATGCCGAATTAGTAAGCTAATGCTCAAACAGTAAGTTGATGCTGAATTAGTAAGTTAATGCTCAAACAGTAAGTTAATGCTGAATTAGTAAGTTAATGCTCAAACAGTAAGTTGATGCTGAATTAGTAAGTTAATGCTCAAACAGTAAGTTAATGCTGAATTAGTAAGTTAATGCTCAAACAGTAAGTTAATGCTGAATTAGTAAGTTAATGCTCAAACAGTAAGTTAATGCTGAATTAGTAAGTTAATGCTCAAACAGTAAGTTAATGTTGAATTAGAAGATAATGCTCAAACAGTAAGTTAATGCTGAAATAGTAGGTCGGTTTGTTTTGTGTTATGCAGCTTGCTCAGTTGCATGGATTTTTCTTGTAAGTTACTGCTATAAACCTGATTGCAAGAAAGATTTTAAGGAAATAATCGCATCCTCTTTATAAAAAAAATACCGGATCAATAATTTCACTTTTTGAATGAAATGAATCTAATTAAGATGGCGTAGGCTGGGATACATTATTTTTTTTATAAACGCAAAGGCGAGTGCGATACACATAAAATTAATACGCCGCGCAAATTGCTAGGGAGACAAAGCCTTTATCAGAAGTAGCTAGACTTCAATTGGAAAAAGCCATGCGCTTAATTGAAACAGCACTCTTCGGGCCATTATTATCCTAGCCTTACCCATAAATTTGTCGGTCTATAATTGTATATCTCTATCTTGTCTCATTAGATGGCTGAAAACGGGAAACATTCCAAGACAGTCTTAAACAACAGAGAGACCGCTGGCCTGTTTATTTTTATCTTTACTTATTTTTTTTTCCCATCATCCAATATGGCTGAGCTGTCGGGGGTGGACCTATAAATTTTCCGCGACGAAGGTCAGACTGGCCAAAACTCTGTAGACAAGATCTAGGTGAGAAGAAAAGCGCCAGCCCTATGGAGATCTATTTCCATGACAATAGGACCCCCCGATGAAAAATAAAAAAAAAAATAATAAAAAAACAAACAAACAAACTCGATTTGGTTCTCTTTCTTCTCTTTTTCTATTCTTCTTTTATTATAAAATGATGTTAAATCTTATAGTCGGTGGCGTGTTTGGTCCTTGAACTTACATTTGTCTAAAGATTTGGATGTTTTGGGGTTTATTTTTTTGCGCGTAGACATACAATCGTTTACCATAATTATGATTGCAGTTGTAAATTTTGTGTATCGCGTTTGAAAGACGTACAGTGTTCACGGGAAATAAAAACCTGCTGTTATAGAACACATTTCATAGTTTGCAATTACCGATGCCCATGTCTGTATACAGGAATCAATCTTTGTGTGTACTTAACCATGAGTTCCTTCAAGATTTGCAGGTATTCGATGTTGGCCTCTGTAACAGATTTGTGATGGGGTTGATCTGTTAGGCTTTGTTTGTCTAGGGGTATGAAAATATATACAGCCAATCGCACGACTCGTCCGTAGAAAATAAGTCTGAAGTCCGCAAGTAAAATTGCAAACTGTTTAATACAACACAAGAGCGTGACTCTATAATCACTGTAGGTTGACTCAATAATCACTCACTGTAGACTTAATGTTGACTCACTGTAGACTCAATGTTGTTGACTGACTAAACATAATTTCGACTCTTATTTATACAAAGTCTCGTCGAATCACCCAGAAAAGGAAGTACATAAAGCGTAAGAGAATATTCTTGGTACACGTCATTAGCAATTAGCAACCAATCGAAACAAAGGTAAAAAAGGGGTGACAAGATCATTACTATGCCAGAACTAAGTCGGAGATTCCAGAAGAATCTTGGCCATACAAGTGCGGGCTGTGTTCAATAAACAAGACTAAGTTCTTAGGCTTGAAATACAAGCATTATGCAACTAAATAAGATAATGTACATAAATCTAGTCGATCCGCTACCCAAAAGTTACGCACCAAAAAAGGGTGAGGAAATGAATAGATCAACTTATAATACAATGCGTTACAGCCTCGACATTAATATTCTGTTTATCTCCTGGTGATTACTCACATATAACTTGACACATTGAGAAGCTTCTAGCCACAAGGTTTTGTTTTGAGTGACAGAACGTGCCTCCTCCAAGTTTACACATTGTTTGAATTCTTTCTCCTGAAAACAAGTTATTCAAATTGAATATTTATTATAATTGTAATTTCTTGAATTAAATTTTATATGACTGAGCCTCTATTTTTTTAATCTTTCTGACTGTTTGTTATTGTTATGTTGTAGCCTTTGTTGAAGAATCATAAATGAAACGAAAGTTAAGCAGTTATGTAATTACTGAAGCTAACTTGCCTCGCTCTAAAGTTCGATATCAATTTTAAAAGTTTAGACCATTTTACTTCTTAGTGAGGCAATTTTTGTTTACTTGATACTATGGCAATAATTTATCGTTGTTTTACTTGATAGTACGGCAATTGTTTTTTTTTTCTGTTTTTTTTTTTTTTGATAGTGTGACAACTTTCTTTTTATTTCATAGTGTGACATTTTTGTCTTACTTGATAGTATGGCAATTTTTGTTTCACTTCATAGTATGACAATTTTTGTGTTACTTGATAGTACGACAATTTTTGTTTTACTTCATAGTATGAAAATTTTTATTTTACTTCATAATATGGCAATTTTTGTTTTACTTCATAGTGTGGCAATCTCAGGCGTGATATCTTACCCACCAGCTCTAATTATTTGCGTCAATTTCAGAGTGAAGCTGATATATCTCGTCAACAACATGGCTATCTCAGGCGTGATATCTACCCACCAGCTCTAATTATTTGCGTCAATTTCAGAGTGATGCTGATATATCTCGTCCACAACATGGCTATCTCAGGCGTGATATCTACCCACCAGCTCTAATTATTTGCGACAGTTTCAGAGTGATGCTGATATATCTCGTCCACAACATGGCTATCTCAGGCGTGATATCTACCCACCAGCTCTAATTATTTGCGCCAACTTAAGAGTGATGCTGATATATCTCGTCCACAACATGGCAATCTCAGGCGTGATATCTTACCCACCAGCTCTAATTATTTGCGCCAACTTAAGAGTGATGCTGATATATCTCGTCCACAACATGGCAATCTCAGGCGTAATATCTATCCACCAAACCTAATTATTTGCGCCAACTTAAGAGTGATGCTGATATATCTCGTCCACAACATGGCTATCTCAGGTGTGATATCTATCCACCAAACCTAATTATTTGCGCCAACTTAAGAGTGATGCTGATATATCTCGTCCACAACATGACTATCTCAGGCGTGATATCTACCCACCAAACCTAATTATTTGTGCCAATTTTAGAGTGATGCTGATATATCTCGTCCACAACATGGCTATCTCAGGCGTGATATCTATCCACCAAACCTAATTATTTGCGCCAACTTAAGAGTGATGCTGATATATCTCGTCCACAACATGGCAATCTCAGGTATGATATCTCCCCACCAGCCCTAATTATTTGCGCCCAACTTAAGAGTGATGCTGGCAATGCGAGATCTCGAAGTTCAAAACACAGGTTCTCGAACTCGCGTCGAATAATCTCATCAATTATCTCAGGGGGACCATTCCTTCGATTGGCCACCGTCGGCTCAGTTTAGAATTTAGTGGAGAGCAAATGTTCGAAACAATAACAAAAAATATAAAAGATGAAAGTGAGTATGTGTCCTTATAAGTTTATAACATTAGTAACGTGTAGAAGAAAGTGTGATTAAAAAAAATTGATACCCTTATTGCGCTCTAAAAATACTTTTCAAGACACTAAATAATGAACACATAGTTCCGTAAAGATTTCCACATGCTACACATTAAAAAGCAAAATAACCTTACTTACAAATAATAATGAGGAATAAAAAAAAATGATGGTATCCTGATTGTAATGATTCCAATGTTATAACAACATGAGCTTTTCGTTTCATCTGGAAAATCGAGTTATCTCGATTTATATCGCCTTTCGATTTGAGTAATGTTGAAACACTTGGACGCGTCCTTTTGGTCTAGTTCTAGTCTCTACTCCAAGATTTTAAAAATAGTTTTTTTCTTTTAAATTCTGTGATGGACAGTTCATGTGAAACCTAATAAAGAAATGCGCATGACCTTGAGTTAATTTCAGCAATAACCGTTTACCTTGAAATCGGCTATTTTGATAAATACTCTTTGCTGAATCAACCTCTTAACTTCATCCGATTATTGTTCTCTCTGGATCTTTGCACACCTGCATTTAACAAGATGTTTCGCCATGATAACAGGGAAGGGTAATACCCAATACTTGGAATTCAAAGTAAGATCTAGAGTAGATCTACATTCTGGATCTTGTCGCAAATTAGAAATAACCTTAAAGAGTTGAATTTATCCTCACAAAATATTTTTAGAATGTTGGTACGATGTTCTTCGGTTGAAAAAGAAGCAGATTTTATGGTCTTTAGTTAAAATGTATTGTGAAAATGAGAGTGCGAATGTGCTAGGCCTTACAGTTAGGTTACTTTCATCTTGATTGCTCAGATACGGCGCTTTCTACAGGTTAGTTCAGTGGATATTATTGACCCACCAAAACAGCACAATAAGATTTGATTTAATTTGGGGGGTGTGGCGTCGAGCACAATTATATTGGTTACAATATAAGATACGGATCATAGCAAAACGAATTTTGAGCCACCTTCAAGTATTGATTAATGATTTGGGAGAAAGGAGAAGAGAATAAAATGAGACTTGCTACTTTTTCATCAACTTAAGGATTGAGTGATACCTTCACGTTCATAAAGAGTCGCACATCCTCTAACTTACGCCTTTTGCCGCTCATACTGAAGTTTGCTTCCATAGGTCTAATTGACTAGATGATATTTCATAAAACAAAACAAAACTGCTCCATCACTTAAACTATATTTTGAGCGCACCAGCACAACAATCATTGTTATTGAGGCTTATTTTCCCCAATTATTGTTGTAATAAACTATTTTTGGCTTTTTGGATCCTGAAAATAGGTTTCCAAGCGAAAGAAATCCACAGCGGCATTTTGATTTTAAAAAAATGTCACAAACTTGTGTTGTTTTCATTACCGCCAATACTTTTTTCTCAGAATCATTACAGGACTTTTCCTTGAAACGATGACAGCATGTTGTTCATACAACAGTAGACGCTCTCGTTCAGCTTTTAGTAACAGTAGATTGCATTAAGACACGAAAACTCTGCTCATTTCCATCGAAGCCAAGCAGTGAAATTAAGATACAAGGCTGTCCAACCAGAACCGCCGACTGAAAGTCTAAACCTCGGTACTGCCTATTAAGTTAAACGAGAGATCCGCCATCTTTTAACGAATTATACACCAATAATATCTCGACCTACACAACCAATAATACCTCACGAATAACTTTATATTATTGACATTTTGTAAAGGCTCGTCATCCCAAGACACTTTACCTCAAAAGAGTCAGCGTTTCGACTTGAGAGACTTAAATGTTTTCGCTACATATTTTAACAATGTTTTCTCAGCTCCATACTTTCCGTCTTGTACATACATTGTTGGGCTAACATTGTGCAGGTGTTAATTTTAAAAATAGCCACGGCGTATTCTCTTTTATGTTGTTGTTTCGTGAGTTTATAAGATTTCTCACGATGATTTTTATTCATTTTGTCAACGACTACTGCTTTTTTTTTTTTTTTTTTTAACTTCGTGAGTTTCTTTACCTTTGCTGCTGTCCCCGATCTTGTATTAACATTCAGATGTCGAGGTTATCGTCAAATCCTTACAAAAGATTCCCTTTGACACTCCAAATCTTTTTCTTCAATAATTCCTACTTTTTCCCGCCACTTTAATTTCATCTCGCATTCCCTTTTGCTTATACAAAAGTGGAATCGAAAAAAATAACACTCTACCAACCAAGCAGAGATCGTAAACTTCAAACGGGGTGTTTACTCAGCAAATCCGCGCTGGGGTTTATTAAAAATGTTCTCCCTCCAGGTAAACGCAGGGAACAAAACATTATCGAAACTCGCCATCAGAGCCGCCAATCAAACTTCCCCCGGACGTAATTTTATCAAAACATCGAAATCAACAGTGTAGGAGCGGCCCCGTCTCTGCGGCCGGGTTGTGATGGCGGACGAGCACTGCCCTAGATCTAGACCTACCGACGTGCCTCGCTCCCCGTCGCCTGCGGTGAGTCAATGGCTCCGCCTGCTATCGATAAATGGAACCTTTCATTTCGCGCGCAATATCAAATATTATTGCAAGATGCAAGACTGTCCCGCCGTCTCCCAAATCCCATCCAGGGAAATAATGCTCATTGTCTCCGGAAAAAAACAGAGAGCGCTTTTTCGAGGATTTTCTTAAAAGCTCGAGGCGGTTAGGGAGTTATACATTTGAAATTGTAGTATGTCACGAAGACCCTAGATAAGATATGAATTTTAAGGTTTGGAATAAAAAAAAATTAGCTTGGACAAAATTTAATGATGGTACAAAAAATCAGAGTCTTGTGGGACCCTTTTTTGTTGCTGGTCAGGTCAAATAATTATTCCGAAAAGTAAAAACATAAGGAAAAATTTATGATGATATTAATAATAATAATAATAATAATAATAATAATAATAATAATAATAATAATAATAATAATAATAATAATAATAATAATAAGAAGAAGAAGAAGAAGAAGATGAAGAAGCAGAAGAAGAAAAATATCAACAACAACAACAATACTACCCCTATGACCACTATTACTACTACTACTACTACTACTACTACTACTACTACTACTACTACTACTACTACTACTACTACTACTACTACTACTACTACTACTACTACTACTACTACTACTACTACTACTACTACTACTACTACTACTACTACTACTACTACTACTACTACTACTACTACTACTACTAATAATAATAATAATAATAATAATAATAATGATAATAATAATAATAACTATCATAAAGACTGGGTCAGAAGAAGCAAGTCCTAAAGATCTAAAGATAGAAATTATTGATAGGAAAATAAATAGAAAAGAAAAAGAAATAAAAAAACAAAAACCCTGATATAGCTCAAGATCAACATATTGTTTTACGGTGAAAGACTTAGGGTATCGAACCCACGCTTTGACGAGACCAAACTAGACACGCTGACGTAAGGGTCAATAACTTGCATAAAACATCAATTAGACAAGACTCCTTACTGCAGATTGACTCCCGTGAGGCCCTATTTTATAGAATAATGATTAGAGTTATGTTCAACGAATGCTTATGTTTTATTTTAATTATTTTTTTAATGCACGTTCTATCTTGGCTTCGAGGATTGTTAATGAAAAAGACGATTTTGCTTTCAAAAATGAATCTGGAATCAAGAATTAGTATTTTATCATAAGTTTTGTCGATGCTAACAATCAAATTAATTATCAACATCGGTGGAAAATCCCCACCATCGTGTGGCATTGCCTTTTTGTGGCAGTTAATAATTCTAAGAGGACAAAATAAAAAACAAATATTATATTTTCTTGTCTTTCACATGGTTTCCTTTACTAACACACAATCTGTTTTAGAATGGGAATGGAATATAAAAAAAAAATGTCCCAAACACTCATTGCGTGTTAAACAGGATTAGAACGTCGGTGTTACTTTTATGGCTTGAATTTCTTCGTGAAAGACAATGAGTGGATGGTACGGGAAAATAAAAGCAGTCAGCCGGCAGCGCTGCTAATGAGTTAGTATTGACTGAACCAACATTTCAGTCTAATTCTATGAAGTTTATTTTTTTTAATCTGTCTCACTCTCAGCACAATAATATTGTCGGTTATTAGACGCTTCGCCATGATGACGGTGAAAAGCTGTACATAGTACTCAAAACATATCTAGATCTAGATGCTGGATCTAGATATTTCGGAAGGACCTCCGACTAGGTACGGCACCTCTATCTAATGAGCTGAGAACACTTGATTCAAATCTTCAACGGGCCGTTATTTGCCATAATGGCTCAAGTAAGTGTAAATCATTTTCTAACGATGAATTACCAGTACAGAAACTACGGCATCATAGTCTTATATCTTATAGGAATATACTAATTTAACGTACCCAATCGGAAATCCTATCAAAATTTCCCACAATATAAGTATAATGTCTTTCGGTTGAAAAAAAAAAAAGAAATGAGATTTTGAGGTCTTAGTTGAAATTTATTATAAAATCCGGACGTGGAAGTGCTAGGCTCTACTGCCAGATTACTTTCTCCTGGTAGCCTGGTCAGGCGTCTTACTTTCATGTTGGTTCAGTGGATAGTGTTTGGGCCTAGAGACTAAAACGGTTCAAAACAATTGACGTTACTTCCAGAATTCAGAAATAATGATAATATAAGTCGCAAAAAAGCATAAGTAAAACGTGCAAAAAGCCAAAAAGAATAATGTAATAAAAAAAATAGTAATAAAAACATTTATTAATATGATTCTAATTTTTTGGGTCGAAAAATAAATTTTTGTGTCTTTTATCGCTCAATGGATCTGGATGGAATGATATAGATCCAGATGTGTCTGTTTTATACGAATGTGAGTAGGATATATAGGCGTCCGTAAAAT
>JAWDGP010003892.1:635000-725000 GCA_033675545.1 Elysia crispata | reverse complement strand
ACGAGTAGAACTAAATTCAGCATCTGCGCTACAATATGCTTGGCTTTCATCTAGATATATGACTGAGTCATAAGTTTTCCCAATTCAATTCTCTAGATCTAGGTCTAATTCTAACCTCAAAAGATTCATGAAAGCTATGAAGGTACTTTTACATTTTGATGGTACAGAATTGTTTACATTGCAACCATTGGGGATTGTCATGTGAATGGAGGAGCGATTTAAACCCTTAACCAGATTCCCCCCCCCCAATGTATTTATCTAGATCTACGCTACCATAGCGCATATATTACTTTTACGCCTCATGAGTGGGTTCAGTCGGTTTCTTGTCGTTGAACATCACCACAAGAACTACAACAACAGCAAGAACTACTACTACTACTACTGCTACTACTACTACTACTACTACTACTACTACTACTACTACTACTACTACTACTACTACTACTACTACTACTACTACTACTACTACTACTACTACTACTACTACTACTACTACTACTACTACTACTACTACTACTGCTGCTGCTGCTGCTGTTGCTGTTGTTACTACAACTACTTCTACTGCTACTAGTAGTGATACTGCTTCTGCTACTGTTTCACAAGTATTTGATGATGAATCGGAAATCAATGTAAGAAAAACATACCGATTGGACTTAATACCGATGGCCGTATGCAATGAAAGGTTGACCAAAGCCACCCGACCAGTTCTTCCATAAGCATTAATGCCCTCCATCTAAACGCTCTTCACTTATCGTCAGCTGTATTCTTTTCGTCCCCGCCACGATAACACACTTTATATCATTATAGTCATCATCATGATCACGACTGTCATCTTCCGCAACAACAGCAACAGCACAAGCAGCAGCAGCAGCAGTAATAGTAGCAGTAGTTCTAAGCAGCGGTAGTAGTAGTAGTAGTAGTAGTAGTAGTAGTAGTAGTAGTAGTAGTAGTAGTAGTAGTAGTAGTAGTAGCAGTAGTAGTAGTAGTAATAGTAGTAATAGTAGTAGAAGTAGTCAAGTTAAAGTTTTAGTGGTAGTGGTGTTAAAAGTAGTGGTTAAAGTATTAGTGGTAGTAGTAGTAGTAGATTTGATGAAGGGAATGAATACATGTCAAGACAAGACCATTACAAATCTTTCATTAAATCATTTTGCATGATAAAAATCATAGCTAGTGATAAGATCTGAACCAAAATTGTCAATCTGGCATACTGTCAAGGCAATATGAATTAGATTCAGAAGAAGTAGAGTCAGCCTAAAGCGTACTGAATCAATCCATTTAAGAGTCCTGCAAGTTGTGAGCTTCGTCATTACTAACCCTGCAAGGCCTAATCGTCACTGTTGCAATCAGCTGATCAAAACGAAAACAAATAAAGCTTTGACCAAACGATAGAATTGGACACACAGATCGCGTTGTAACTAGGTAGAAATTTGGGCAGACGAACGAATAACATGTTTTTCATCATATGTTGAGCCGGAAACTTTTGAAGATTGTTATAAACGATTTTTTTTTTTACTGTTTATCGATTTTAAGTGAAGAAGGTGATATGAGAATTTTTCTTTAAATTCCTTTCTTCAAACATTATTATTTAGTTAACTGAAGAATATTCAAGGAAGGTGCAGGAACTGACTTTCGATTTTAGGCATAGCACTAAGGAAATTGCTAACAATTATTAGAAAGTCAATTCGCCTGATATTAGAATAATAATAATTTTTTTTTCCATGACTGCCAGCAAAATTTAAACTTTGCAAGATAAATATCTTCTCTCATTACAGTCAAAATATTTTTATCTCATAAACAAAATCGATAGGTAATGGTCTAAAATACAAAATAATTGTTAAAGTGCTTTTTAGTTCTTCGATGAAGCTCGTCAGAGTAATGTCCCCTTGCATAGCTTAGGCTGGGCTGCTGGAAGTTGAGGACACCAGGAGGCAAAGCAAAAGCCAGCCAGTGGGACATAAAGTCTGTCAACGTTGGCAACAGAGACATTGAGGCAACCAGGCTCGTAAACACGCAAGCTGATCCGAACAACAAAGACATCGAGACAGATGAGCCACCTTGTAACTTATTTTACCCCTGTATTATATGTGTGCAAATTTTACTTTTCCCTTTTTTTTTCGTATTTTTTTTTTTTTAAATCTGTAATCCGTCTGCTTCCGCTTGCCTGCACTTAAGCTTTCAATGATATCCGCCATTCTGTTCCTCCCTTCACCCCCCCCCCCCTCACCACTACCCCTCACACACATTTTTATTATTTTAATTCTCCAATCTTGATACATCGTTGGATATGGGGGTCCTGAAAGTTTAGCGTTGTCGTCCGAATACTTTCCTTTCCGCTCATTCTTTTCTCTCTCAGCAATACAGGATCTATTTATTCCGAGTTTCTTTATGTCTCCCACTTCTCTTTCTCTCTCTCTCTCTCTCTCTCTCTCTCTCTCTCTCTCTCTCTCTCTCTCTCTTCCACTCTCTTTCTCTCTGTCACTCTGCTACCTCTTTCTCCCTCCCTCCTCTCTCTATAACTTAGTTTTGTTTTTTTTTAATTTTTTTTTTTTTTTTTGTGTGTTGAATTTGCTAGAATCTCCTCTGTTCTGTCTGCCTTTTCTATCCGTATGCCTTAAATTGTTTATCGACCTTTTTCTTATTTCTGTCTACCATAAAATTTATTTAGCTTTCCTCCTGGCTGTGTCTATTTCTCTAATTCTCACTTCCTGTCTTTCTCTGTCCTTCCTTTCCTAATTGTCTGTCCTCCCCTCCCTCACACGCACACACACATCCTTTTTTCTCCCTCTCCCTTTCTTTTTCTTTCTCTAATAAAACACAGGTACAAATGCAACTTAAAAACGTCCTAAAAGAGCAGCCAGTCAGCTTGTACCTTATTTCCCAGCACATTAACTTTCTTTTTACCCGTGATCTTTTAATAATTTATGCAAATTTTTTTTTATTCTATTGTAGGCTTATTCTTTCTCACAGTCCATTTTACAGTTCTCGTTGCGGTAGCCTACATTCTTCACATTTTCTCAAGTTAGATTTCGGCCGGGATTAATTTTGCGTAGGAAGTTTACGATTCATCAAAGCCCACACGGAAAGCATTAGTTGCCGATCGTCGGAAAGCTATTTAACATTCACTAATACTGCCCTTATAGTTGTCCTGTCGTTAAAATTCATTTTACCATGAAAGCGTGTAAGACAAAAAATCGTAGAATTAATGAAAAGTTGTTTCACACTTTGAGATAATACTAGTGTTCCCTAATTAAATCTTCACCGTGAAGATGCCGTGTTGCAGATACGACCCATGAAAAAAGTTCTTAAATTGTGATACTATAATATAATAGAGTCGTACCTCGTTCTTACGTTGATTTTGCTATTTTTCGAATTAAAGTATTATAATGAAGCAGTCCGACTGAAAACTGTGGATCGTTCACTCGCTAGATCTTTGCTATAAAATAATTCTTTAAAAGCCTTTTAGTACGGAATAAGCGGCAAAACATTTCCTTGTATTAGAAATACAGACACGGGATGCAAATATTACTATTGCGCTATCAATGAAATATATTTTGATAAAGAGTTGCTTTGGGCACTTTTGAGCGTCATTTAAATTTTGTTTTTGTGAGTGTGGGTTTCAAGATTATATTTTGTTTCGTTGCACGAGATGAATAAGTTTTCAAAAAACTCTATCAGCTCGTGGGTCGCTTTTTCTAACTTTTTTTTTTTTTCCCCAAATCCTTACTACTAAAGGCACCCACACGATTCAATGGAAAAAAAATTATGAATGTCTCTCAATAGGTCGCCTTGATTAGCGATAAAGGAGTGATGGCAATGATGATTATGGTAATAATAAGGCCAAGTTGACATTGAAGCCCACAGAATAAAAATAAAAACTAAAACAATTCATCATCATTAAAGATCATCATAAAAAAATAGTAGCAATTTTCCTTCATTTAACATTATCACATAAGCTGTTAAATCTTATTTTGGAACTGGACAATTATTATCGTTGGCATAGATCCTTTTGAATCTCCTATAATTGTCAGGATGCTTTTAATTATTATCCTTTATAATGATTAGAAAAGTAAGTGAAGCTCACCGAATTAATAGAGCCCCATTAACCCCTTCCCTCTGTATAAGCCAGCATGTTTCATTTCAGCAACATTAAACTCAGCATCTTAGAGTCGCTGAAGAGTGATCCTTCAAAGAGGTTTTTTTTTATTATTATTCCTTTGAGCAACACGTAGTTTCTTGTAATATTTATACATTCCTATTGTACAATAATTTGTAAGTTGTATAGTCTTCCAAGCCCTACTTGCGAACCAAAACCTATAATTAGAAAACATTAGATTTCAGGCTTCTATTCACTCATGGCTGTTGTCTTAGGCTGTTTTAAAAAGATCAAAGTATGAATCGTTGCAGATAAACCCTGGCGCCGGAGTTGGGAAAAAAAATGCGACTGTCAAAATTTGGAAAAAAAGCTTTCAAACGTCCATGATTTATTACTTACAGGTAAATAGTTATAATATAGTTTCTAGTTATGTTTCGTTCACTGACGGCAACGTTTTTGTGGTCTTGAAAGAAAGTAAAAATAATTTCGAATTATATTACCTTCATTATTATTTTGAAAGTTAATAGAAACAATTAAGTCGAGTTCGTTTTTTTCCTGATTTTTTTCTTTCGCATTTTCTCTGCCTGCGCAAATATAGCTGGGCGTAAGTTACTTTGAAAGCAAAGTTACCAGGCCACCCATCATAGTCAGCGTTCAGATTTTTGTTCACGCCGTTAAAGTTGTCGTGTAGAGCATCTTTCGTTCAACTCGCCTTTCTACTTCGCTGTGAGCGGTGAAAAGACCTTTGTGTATATACACGGACAAGTGGCAAGTTGATGGTGCTTTAAAAGCATAATAATTACTTCTCTGCGGAACTTTAAGCACGTAATGGCCCTTAAAAGCACTTAATATTTTTCTTCTCTTCTCATAGCGAAAAAATCCACCGGAGGGAAACCGCCACATTCAAAGAATTACAACTGCTTACTATTTTTCTTAGATCCCAGCCTCTTGTTTCGTTTCTTTTCTCCAGTTTCGTAATAATCATCAGGAACTCAGATTTTACCCCTCAACATCTTCATTGTCTGTGTAAGAAAGGGCTGGCCTGAACAGAAAGGTGGAGATACAAAAATACATGTTTATTTCTTATCTCACGCCGTCACACTGTTCCCAGCACGTTTTATCTGTAGTCACCGCTTCTTTTATCCTAAGCCTCTTTAGAAACTGAAATTGCTTCTGTGTCTGTATTTCGCCATATTCTTCACAATATGGTTGAGATTCGGTAAACGCAGAGTCAATAAAGCTCATTGTGTACGGGAACTTCCATGTAAAAAAAATTTACGAAAATACAATGCGACAAAGTTTTTTCCCCCATTGCCAGGTTATAGAATCCGACTGGTAATTCATTAGCTCCCTTTCTCAGCCTTCCTCAGTCTATCATTTTTTCTTTCATACCGAAGGGTCTATGGCTTTATATTTTATTTTTTTTTTTTTTGGCTATCTTTCTCATTCTCTCATTCTCATTCTCATTTTCTGTCTATCTCTCCTAAAAAAATTAATATTTGTTGACACTTTTCTTACGGTAAATTTCATTTTTCACCTCTATTCTCTTTCCTTTTCTCGTTCTTCGGGAAACTCTCTCTCTCTCTCTCTCTCTCTCTCTCTCTCTCTCTCTCTCTCTCTCTCTCTCTCTCTCTCTCTCTCTCTCTCTCTCTCTCTCTCTCTCTCTCTCTCTCTCATTTTTCTCTTTCTCGTATTTTAAAATTTTACTTCTTGCATGTGCATATCTTTATTCTGGAGGGTCTTTGCTTTTGTTTCATGTTGGCGAATGTACGATTTTAGTGAGTGATATTTCCGTTTTCTTACAATGCCAGTCAAAGGATTCAAAGGAAGAAGCAAGAGTAGAAAAAAGTATCGATAAACATTCATTTATAATGGACAAGAAAATAAATTTTTAATAGAAAAAATGCAATGTTTGATAAAAGAAAAAGTAGCCAGGTGTAGATAGATTAAGTTTTTTTAAGAAATAAGGAAGTTACGTAGAAAGATGTTTAGATACTTAAATTAGTGGGCTGATAAATCGATGAAAAATCAGTCAATTTATGCAAACATAAACCCATTGTCATAATTCAAGCAAATTCAAAGCTTAGTCAGATGAACTATATGGGTTCAAAAACATAGAAATCTAGAAATGAGGTGAAGAGAAAGCTAACACAACATTACTGACTGAAGCTATAAAGTCACAAGCAGAACACGAGACAGACACAGACACAAAGCTACAATGTTACACAAGCTCGCACGAATTATTAATGGCTATGCTCATTGAGAAAAGAGGACAACAAAATATAAACAATGGAATAGGGAAAAAAATAATGAACATCAGAGAGCTATGTGAAATTTCAAGAGGCGCTTCGACCCTTCTATCCGGTCTGGTTGGCAACAACCTGCAATGGACCATTTGTCTGGGTGTTGTCCGAATGTCCATCTTTTGAGCTGTCCAGCTGACCGTATGACCATGTTAGGTGTCCAGGGGATGTTGTGTCGCCCAGACTGCTGTCACTCTAGCCACCTCTCTGCGTGTTCTCGCCTGTCACTTCCATACTGCCGAAATGAATTCATCATAAACTAGGAAAACTGGGGAAAGGATGAGCTCTTTGAAGAGAGAGAGAGAGAGAGAGAGAGAGAGAGAGAGAGAGAGAGAGAGAGAGAGATAGTCAGAGAGAGACAGAGAGAGACAGAGAGACAGAAAGAGACACAGAGAGAGAGATAGATAGATAGATAGAGAGAGAGAGAGAGAGAGAGAGAGAGAGAGAGAGAGAGAGAGCGGAAAAGGAGTTGAGAGAACAAGGGACATTATATGAGTAAGCGATAATGAGAACGAAAAAGAAGAGAGAGAGAGAGAGAGAGAGAGAGAGAGAGAGAGAGAGAGAGAGAGAGAGAGAGAGAGAGAGAGAGAGAGAGAGAGAGAGAGAGCGGAAAAGGAGTTAAGAGAACAAGGGACATTGTAAGTGAGAATGAGAAAGAAAAAGAGGAGAGAGAGAGAGAGAGAGAGAGAGAGAGAGAGAGAGAGAGAGAGAGAGAGAGAGAGAGAGAGAGAGAGAGAGAGAGCGGAAAAGAAGTTAAGACAAAGAGCGTGCGTGTGTGTGTGTGTTAAAGAAAGGCAAAAATTGTTAACAAAGTGTGAGGAAGGAAAGAAAAGAGAGAAAGTGTGTGTGTGTGTGTTTAAGAGATAGCAAAAGACAATTGAGCAAAAAAGCATTATAAAAACGAAGAAAGGAAACGAGAGAGAGAGAGAGAGAGAGAGAGAGAGAGAGAGAGAGAGAGAGAGAGAGAGAGAGAGAGAGAGAGAGAGAGAGAGAGAGAGAGAGAGAGAGAGAGCAAGGAGGCATTATGAATGGTTAACAGATAAACTTAAAACTTGTTTGAACTTTCAATTTTTTATTGCAAATATATTTTCAGGCCTAAATCTTTGTCCTATTTATCTTTTTTAGGCTTTTCATACGCCATCTTCTCAGTATTGCTGCAAATTTCTTCCTATAACAAGGAATAATATTTCACAAAGAGTTATGTCACTTAGTTGGAAGTCGTGGGTTCTGTTCAACAATGAGAAGCATTTCGAAGATCTAAGCAGAAATAGATAAATACTCGTACTTTATACTAAGATGTTTTATCAGGTGCACGTTTGATGTTTCCCTTTTTTGACTTCACATTTCGCACCAATCTGCATTCTTGCAGACGCTATTGCTTGATACGCTAACAATAACCTATGCTTATGAATTCCAACTAGGTAGCATAACTCTTTGTGAAATCGCATTCCCTATGCTGAGGCTATAAGATGCCAACTGGTCTCTTAAATCTAGCTGATGCGGGCAGGTAAAGGAACAGCGCGATAGAAACACAAACGGCAATTATGCTATCGAGCAGACAGTCAAGCAGTCAGAGAGAAAGATAATTAAGTTATAGATTCACTGCAAGTAAAATCTATTTCTTGTGCGAATGAGCTATGATGGAAAATGACAAGTATTGAGTTTTGAGATCCATTGTGCATTCTCCTTTTTTTAAATTTTTCTTTTTACCTCAAGTTACCCTTTGTTTTGAAATATTGTTGTTGGACTTATATTTTGATACAGGCAACAGTTATTCGTCCAATCAAGAAGACTGTTTTTTATAAGTTAATTCACCTATAATTAATCTCTTTTTTGTTTAGGTAACCTAAAACTTTGCTATCTCCCTCTAAGTCCGCATTTTTATTTTTGCATTCTCTTTTCCTCTATACCTATGCCTCTTTTCCTCTTTCTTTCTTTCTCTCACTCACTCTCTTCTCTTTCTCGCCTCTCCCTTTTCCTCCCATTCTCTCCCTTTCCTTCCGATCTCAACCATTCCCTTCCCTTCTCTTTCCCGTGTATCTATTCCTCCTTCACTTCTCTATATTTCTCTGTCTCCTCCCTCTTTTTCTCCACCTCTGATAGCGCGTAAGAAAAATGCTCGTGTGAAATGAGACACGACTCAAAAACAAAATCATCATAATATAACAGTTTGTCTATGTTCATCACGACAGTCCAACAAGGCTAACAACACGATGGAGATCTATGTATGGCTAGGAGAGCCATAACCCTACCATAACACCCTTATGTTTGTCCTTTGGCCTTTCACACTTTCCATAACTACACAGACTGATCTCTCACAATATTTCCCTATATATTATGACTGTCTCCATATCTTTCCCCTTCCCCCTCCCAATCCGTTTTGCCACCATCTCCTCTCCCAGGCTGTTGAGATTGATGTTCCAGTTGACTGAATGAGAAAAGTCGCTCCCACGTTCACCGCCGTTGCAATTATGCAGCTTTTGTTTTCGACGTGTTTAATATTTTAATAGACGATTGTCTTTCTCTTCAATGAATATAGAAATAAAGAAAGCAGTCATACAACATTAGAGGCTGAGACAGACGAAGCTAGATCTAAGGATCTAAAGATGCAAGTGACTGAAAATAATGAAATAAGTAGTATAGAAAAATCAACCACAAACCTAGATCTAGCTCGAGACCGACAAATAAGACGAAAGAAGTGAAAACATTAGAACAGATGGAATGAACAGGGATCGAACCTGCGCCTAGATCTAGGTTTGTGATTGATTTTTCTATACTACTTATTTCTCTTCAATACAAATACATTCTGCTTGTTCGTAACGAATCTCTAGTGTCTACTATTATAACACCCGTAGAAAAGAATTAACAACACAACTTAACTGTTTTCTCCCTTCTTGGGGTAAAAAGGAACAGAAACAGTATAATCATTCAGAAATACCTTGCTCTCAATTGGTTATACTAACTTGGAGACCTGCTTTAATATCAAAATAATATTATAAGCATGATTGCCCGTTCAAATGAACAGGTGGGGAAGACAACTACAGTTACTACATTGAAGAAATGCAGACTTCACAAAAATAGCAGTCTTTTAATATCCTTCAAAGCCATACAAAGGCGCTGAAGAAAAGCAAACTTGTGGGGGAAGAGTGCTTCAGTAAAGAAAAGCAAATTTTACAACAATAACATAAATGTTTGACGCAATATTTTCCAATTTTCCAATTTAATTAAGTCTATTTTACGGTGTACCGACATCATCATTCTGTTATGCCCATTCTTATTATGAGGTTCTATCAGACATTGCGATTTTGAATGCTCAAGCTAACGCCAAAGAATGGAGATAAGTGAGAACAGTTACTGTAGTTTCATGAGAATAGAAAGCAATTGAAGCGATCCTCCCGATTCATATTGTGTTTTCAAGAAATGATTTTAAAGGTTGATTTAAACTATTCCTAAAGCACTATTTAAAAATCTAATCTACACCATAATCTAGAAAATCTAGACTTAGATTTAGAGAAACTAGACTCAGAAGTAGTATCTTGGCCATCCTGTGAGCAGAAGCAACTTTAGCAGCAGCAGCCAACAGTCGATCAAGATTCACTAAAGAAGAATGACATTTGATCATTATTCTGATGAAAGTCACCAACAGAGGATCAATAATTACAGATCGTCCACTAAAAGCCTGGTTATCATCATGTATGGAATGGATGCCAATACTAAGTTTATATGACCGCTCCATGTATACTCGCTAATCCACAGAAAAATCAATAAAGGCCAAAATAAATAACATGAGAAGCATGTGAGCAGGGGCATAATAGACGTGATAATGAACTGCCTCAAAGCACAACTGGAATTTCAACATTTTTTAAAATTCTGTCCCAGACGGC
This sequence comes from Elysia crispata, assembly GCA_033675545.1. Taxonomy (NCBI): domain Eukaryota; kingdom Metazoa; phylum Mollusca; class Gastropoda; family Plakobranchidae; genus Elysia; species Elysia crispata. The sequence continues at coordinate 714,720 of JAWDGP010003892.1, read as the reverse complement.
TATAATTTGGTGTGGCAAAGCTAGACTTATCAAGACATATTGCTAGGACTATTCGAGTTGCGCGGATAGGAAAACGTTCTTGCCAACATCGAAACAAAAAACGCCGTCAACAACGACAAAGACTGGGCCAGACGGAGCTAGACTTAAGGATGTAAGGATGCAATTGACTGAAAATTAACCTTACCAAATCTAGTGGAAGCCGACCAAATTAAAAAAAAACAAACCTCAGTCAACACAGAGTTGGATCAACCGTAATCAGTGACATAGTCAAAGAGAAAATAGACCATGATCATTGGTGATATTCAACATCTTTAAAGGGAGTCTAGATATGGACCGGTTAGGATACAACAACAACACGCAAAAAAAAAAAAAAAGACACGGATAAAATGGATCAATCACTAACGATCTTCAGCCTTCAGTGCAAATGTTGGGCATTGAGAAAAGTGAAATGATCGTTTATGCCCGATGAGCCAAGGCGAGCAGACTATTGAACATGCATGTCCTACCCTCTTGCAAGATGGTCCACTTATCTGGAAGAGCAACAGAGAACTTCAGGAAACATCCACGATCAAAAGTCAGCAAAAGTAAAAGACAGAGAGTTGAAGGATCGGAGACAAATTTATTGGCATTTTAACGGAGGAAATAAAAAAAGGGCATCAAGTCTTAACACAGGAGATTGGTCGCAACAATATTATAATTATGCTAACTAAAGGATTGCTGGGCTGCTGTAACGACGCTTGGGAAGATGTGCTGATTTTCTGGAAATTGGGTTGTGATCCCGGTGCAATCAAGAAATCGAAACTGAAGTCACACATTGTGATTTAACTGGATCGCATCGAAATTATTGTAATTGAATGAACGGTTTCATACCATGAAAGAGAAATGCAGCAGGGTCAGCATTAAAAAAAAAGTCCAAAACAATAAAATAAAATAAAGAAGCCAAAAATAAACAAAGCACAAAGAATTATAAACATAATTTATGCCAACGACGCTTAGATGCCAGTTAAGATTGGCTCAAGAGAATATAAAGATATCGTCCTGTGAGCACATTTTAATGGACAAATTATTATAATAATAAAAAAAAATGTTTAAAAAGGAACAATTTCAAATTTTCAAATGCAAATTTTACTAGAATGTTTAATACTGCAAAATCTTACAATTTCGTCAGCCAACCCTTCCAAATTGTTACCACTAAACGCTCCCAAACTGCACCATTATTTCCTGTTGCGCGGCAACACGCTCGACTCACATGTTCGCTTGTTGTAAGACACCACTATACCTTGAATGGACTGGAGTTATTCCCGTCCACCTCAGTTCTTTTATCTTCATTCATGTTTGGTCTTCCAGTTCATATCTTTATCAAGATGCGTCCCTTGAGAGGCAGTAATTTGTTACAACCTGTCATTTTCCTCTCTCGAGCAATAACTTGACACGCCTCCTTCGCGACGATTCTGTTACTCCTACTGCCTGAGAGAAATAGAATAGCCGCTACATAAATATTTTGATTACGATTTGTGTTCTTCTCCACAACCGTGATAAAAGCAATTGAGTTTTCTGGATTGCTTCTCTACTTAAGCTCGAGAGCGTATTAAATTCTCGAGTTTTAAAGTTGTTTTTCTTTTCGCACTTTGTAATAATAGGAAATTATAAAATTAATATACTTCAAATATGAACCTCCCATCCCACTTAAACGAATCATATTGTCATTCAGTTATGAATTTATTTATTGCTTTGGGATATGCCACTTTGAGAGAATTTGTTTGTGTTGTACCGCTTGTTGATCCTTTCCTTTGTTTTTGTTTTGTTTTTGTTTTTTTTTAATCGAAATAATGTTATTGTTGAATCTTCATTCGCGATATATGATGACGCCCACATTTGTAAAAATAATTGAAATTAAAAATTCCTTATGTGGTGAAAATTTTTATCTTTTTTTTGTTTTAAAATTCGATGCCTCTATTTAGTGTTATAATTGTTTTCTATCTAGTCTTTATCTATCGATGACAACGTGCCTATACCCCACCACAAAACTCACACACACAGTGAATCCCACTTACTTTCCCTTCCTGAAACTAGAAGTTCTGTTGAGTTTATGAAGATACCAATCATAAATGGTCATTGTTTGGTTACCTACATACATTAAGTATTCACTCATTTAATGTAAAAAAAAATTTTAAAATAAATTTTCTTTAAATAAAAATTTGAAACCCTTAAGCTATTGCATTTATCTGAATTTCTCCTTCCAAAAATTGTAATGTTTCTGGTAACAAGTCCACAGAAATAGAGCAAGAATGAAGGCAAAACATATTTAAAAAAAAATAGGAATTCTTTCCTTTTCCATTCCGTTCACACCATTTCCTTCTGTTTCAAGGAAACTGAAACTAAAAACAGTTTCTAAACTTCAAGTTTAAAGTTTAATGATTCAGTTTCAACTTTCCAACATCAATAATGGGTTTGTGTAACATAGTTGCATTTTATCTTCCACCGTTTTCTTGCGATTGTAAAATTTTATATAAAACAAGCATGATTACCCCATCAGTCTGTTCAAATGAGCAGGTGGATAATACATCTTTGTTACAAAGAGCACACTTCACAAAAACAGCAAGTCTATCTCGATCATAGTCAAACCCTTAAGAATTCCTATTAAGTATACAGAACTTTGAGGCATGAAACATTTTTCTCACACCGTGAGGACACTCTTTCTCGTGTTATGATCGAAATTTAAATTAAAAAAAAAAAAGAGTAACCGAAAATGTGGCGTTTTTTCTTCAAGCAGCCGTCTTTGTTTTTTGTTTCTCTCTCCATCAAAACTAATATCTGGTTCTACTATAAGCCACAGTGACTACAGCGCAAGCTGATATGGTTACAACGAGAGGTCTCCAGTAAAAGATAAGAAGCCAAAGCAGAATGATTGTCTTCTTGTTTACCCAACTCTGGCCCTAAGCCTGCACATCTATTTCGAAAAAAGTTGCTACTTTTTTTTAATTCCAAAGTTATCGGTACATAATGCTTTTTCTCCTCTTTTCTTTTGGGCAGTCACATATAAATAACAAAATAAATCTACTGTAAACTAGAAAGACGATCTGGAGCTTTCTCGAACCACCTGTTTTCCGGATTGAAAACAAATTAATTATAAAAAAAAAAAAAAAAAAAAAAATATTAATAATAATAATAATATTAATATTAATAATAATATATGTGGAAAAGTTCGGCAGAGTGACGATAATGCACGTACAGCATTGGTTCCTTGAGAACTTCCAAAACCACTCTTGACGAGGACAGATTGAAGCTCACGCGGCCCGCTCCCGCCACAATTACTTTCCAATATTTCATTTTTCTCGCCACCCACGCCCAATCCCAGATCGCCCTGTTACCCTTCTTAAATTCTGATCTGTAGAGATTAGATTCATTAGGACATTATTAAGCCGAGGCTCCTTGGCTTGCGATTTTGGCGGTTTCTCAATGGCGTATCTAACTTAGAATGAAGAGTAAAAAGATTTGCCTCCAATCGGGGCAGGCTTGTTTCCGCGACAACAGAATGATCTCCCCTTTCAATTGCAGTCTCTGCGCAGCCGTTCAAAGTCTTCAGGGCTGCTGCTGTGCTCGGTGAAGGGAAATAAAACGGTGGAGGACATTAACATGTATGCGATGATGATTCAACATCTTTTTATCATAATGTAACCGCCACCTTTTAAAAAAAAAGACGCTTTTATTTTGCCACTATAGGCTTGTTGAGAATGCCTTTAACAACCACCTCCGAGAAATATGCCAGCGGCGGGTCGCATTCCATACTTAATGCTGACTTCTCACGAACGAGTCTCGATTAGTTGTGTCAAATTATTCTCTAAATGGATACATTTTATACGTTATAAATGTGTTTATAATTGGCCCAAGAGACAGACGTGTTATATCAAAGAAGCGCTGATGCGCGAACGCGGAGCCAGAAAAAGTGTCGCTAATTGCCTAGGGGCGGGGGCGGAAAGTGGTCAAAAAAAAAAATTAAAATTAAAATTAAAAAAAAAACTACTGCAAAGCGGAAGGCGGGTGTTGAAGAGGAGCCAGCCGGCGAAGGAATAATGCTGGGAGTTAAAGAAAAAAAGACGTGAACTCATGCATCATCAACTCAATCAGCCTTTCTCGCCCGATACAAACAGCCCCGCTGAGTTAATTGCTTTCCAACTTTGATGCAAGCCGCGAGATCGTACTAAAACTTTATCTCTTTAGATGTGATTACTCCAATCTCAAATCCGCCACCTTAACATTTCTTTTGTCTTTTTCTTACTGTAAATATACCCCCCATATCTGTCTTAGAGATCACCCATTGCGCCGATAAAAATCAATTTGAAACTGTATTCTCCTCTTACGGTTGGTGAGATTCGCGCGAGCAATACCGCAGCTGAGTAATGGAAGCTGGCGCGGTTTGTGTTTCTTTTTGTCTGAAGAGAAGTCGTTAAAACATCATAATCTTTACCATTTGAGATGCAATGTCACGTCGCTGTAGGTCGGAAGGCTGTAATTTTATGTAAGTAATGACTGCTTTTGATAAAAATGATTGGAATATAAATGGGAAATGATACGATCACATCTTCAGAAAGCACGTAAGAGTGAAGTTAAACTAAGCATGAATGTACTTTGCGCTCTCTCTGTCTCTCTCTCTCTCTCTCTCTCTCTCTCTCTCTCTCTCTCTCTCTCTCTCTCTCTCTCTCTCTCTCTCTTTTAGAATTTTCTAGGTAATATTAGTCTAGAAATCTCAGCCCTGAGCCTAATTTTTCTTAGCCCTGAGCCTAATTTTTCTTTAAAAAAAAAGATAAATTGTTATATCAATTCTATTTACTTTAAATAAGTACTTACATAACTTACAAAACTATTTTACCTTTTACGCCCAATCTAAAATAATACTAATACAGGCTCTGCGTTGTGTTACGCATCTAGCCTGACACTGTAGAGTTGAAAATGCAAATATTTGGTCAAGGTATGGTTAAATAAAGCACATTTTTTTTTTACATAATGCTACTTCTCTTTCAATGCTCAAATAAAAACGTCATCAGGTTCTATACGTTAAAACCTAGGCCATGTTGGGTCAGTAGGTTGTCTCAGAGATTAAAACTCCAAGAGTTGCAGCTATACAGCCTATGTTTAAGTGCAGAACTATATTGATAAGCTGTAGCACTTATCCACTCAAAAAAAATACATGAGATAAACTCTTTGGTTTTCTCGTTTAATTGAATTATTAAGATAATTTTCATCCGACTGTGTCGAGATATAAGTCTGAACTGAGAATGTAAGCTCTTGGCCTCCTCAACGCCTCTGTGGTGAGCTCCCTTCACAACCTCGGATGTACACATTCATCACGGCTTAGTCTTTATTATTGTCCATAATTTAATAGTCCAAACGCCACAAAGCAATGGATAATGTAGAGAATTGAAAAATCACCGATAAATCTGGTACGTTAATTTAACCAACATAATTTGGGAACACTGGACTCTTACAGAGCCCCAACTGTATCGAAAAGCAATAAATATTACTGAGTTACTTCAGGTTATCAATAAAGATAATTGAAAAATCACTGCTAAATATAATTTTATGGCGCTTTAACTTCACCATTATAATTAAAGAACAGTGCACTATTACAGCAGCTCTTAAAAAGTGTATGAAATGTTTTCTGTAAGTGTAAGCATTGGGTCAGTAACAGTTAGATTCTTCACTCGAAAGGGAAGTAGCACATGAAAACCATGATCTGTTTCCTGAAAAATGGCATTAATTTTGTTGAAGCCAGCTGAAATTTTGAGCTCTTTCACATGAACTTAGTGGCAGTTTTCTTCTGGCTTATTCATTTTTACTACCCTTGTATAAGGCAAAGTAGAGCTAAAACAATAGCGTCATTAATTAAATTTAATAGCAGCCTGGCAAAGCATGGTTTGCATAAACGATGGAAGATTGAGGAAGCCTAGTGGAACATGAACAAGGAAATCTCAAGTTTTGTACAGTGGAAAGTCAACACCTCAGAAACCAAAAAAGTAGTTGCCTTTAACTTTCACAAGAATAGAAGGAAATGTAAAATAGGACTGCCAGAGAGAGAGAGTTGACTTTCAACAAGAAAGGAGTGTCGACTTTAGGTGGATTCTACTATACCGTTAACCTCTTTTGTGAATTGATACAGCCACAACTCTCTCTCTCTCTCTCTCTCTCTCTCTCTCTCTCTCTCTCTCTCTCTCTCTCTCTCTCTCTCTCTCTCTCTCTCTCTCTCTCTCTCTCTCTCCGCCTTTAACTCTCTTTTTTTCTATGCCTCACCAAAAGTTTGATTTAATTGCTTTCTTAAACGTTCCTAGCGTTGGATTCTTGAAAAAACTGCTCAGAAAACAGCATAAAATAATGAGGTTTCTTCACTAATGGAAAGCAACAAGAAAGACAACATCACATTATGAAGAACAAAAAGAACATGAACATACCTAAAACAACAACAACAACAACAACAACAACAACGTAGCAGTAGCAGCAGTGGTAACAACAACAACTGCTGCAGCAACAGCAACAACAACAGCAACATCAAGAATAATAATAATAATAATAATAATAATAATAATAATAATAATAATAATAATAATAATAATAATAATAATAATAATAATAATAATAATAATGATAATAATGATCATGATCACCTAGGAGAAAAATGATAACATTATAATTATAAGCCGAAAATTTGTTGAAAATTATTATTGCCCTCTAGTTGTATGCTACCATCTCTTTTTTTAACATTCTCAAGTGAGTGTGAGTTTTAATCATATTACTTCTGAGGCATTATTTGATCTTTTATAAATCAAACAATAGTGCAAACAAAAAAATTGATAAGCTTTAAAAACTGCGATGATTTAGTCGCGAGTTTGAAGCACTCTGCTTTCAGGGAATACTCTAAGGGTCTCACCTTATCAGCTTTGTCTGCTTTATAGGTAAATGACCATTTTTTAAAAATATTATTATCTTATTTATCTCGGTCTTTGATATCTGCATTTCTATTACCATCTTATTAATGAATGTGGTTTCACAAAGAGTTATGTCACTTTGTTGGAAGTCGTGAGTTCTGTTAAACAATAAGAAGCATTTCGAAAATCTATGCTGAACTCGACAATTTTATTGTAAAATGTTGTATCGATGTTACATTTTTTTATGTTTCCTTTTTTTTTTTACTTCAAACTCCACATTAATGTGCATTCTAGCAAGCCCTTTTGCTTGGTATTACTAGAACTTAAAGTTTAGCTCATGAATTCCAACTATGTAGCATAACTCTATGTGAAATTACATTCTGTATATAATAATTAAATTTATCATCAGTCATTATTTTCACCATTTTAATCTCATTTTCATTACCATTAACTGTACAATCTCAATCACCACCACCATTATCTTACTCAGCCAAGAACATCATTATCATAATTACCCATTTTAACAGTATCTTCACTATCATCAACAATGTGTTCATTGTCTCTTTCCTTTTGAATTTGCATTGTTGAAATATCTAACCTTCCCCTCTATCATGTCACCAATATATTAAGGATTCACAATAATGCTGAAATGCATTGAGTCATAGTTAAAAGGAAAAATTAGGAAGATAAATAAGTGAGTTCAATCCATGAGGCTTGGGAAAGTTTTGAAAGTTATCAAACTATTTGACAAGCAATAATACATTCATTAGTCTGAAAAAAAAAAACAGTTCAGAACTGGTAGAAAAAAATTTAAGGAAGGAAGTATAAGTAATTCTTCAAATCCATGTTTATTAAGTATCTGCTTCTTATATGTAAAATGAAGCGCAAAATTTAAAAACAAAAAGAAAAAACAAAAGTGGGCGAAAAATGGTCGCCCGTAAGAAAGGAGATAACCACCTTTGCATTTCCAACCATTTTGTTATATCTCATTTATTCTCATCATTCTACTCTCTCTTGCTCTTTTCATCTGCGTCTCTTGTCTAACTCTCATTCTCTTCTTTCTCTTTCTCTACCTCTTCTTCTTCTTCTTTTTCTTCTTCTTCTTCTTCTTCTTCTTCTTCTTCTTCTTCTTCTTCTTCTTCTTCTTCTTCTTCTTCTTCTTCTTCTTCTTCTTCTTCTTCTTCTCCTTCTTTTTTCTCCTTCTCATCCTTTTCTTTATCATCATCATCATCATCATCATCATCATCATCCTAATCATCATTACCATTATCTTCTTTTTCTCTGCTGCTGCTGTTATTACTGCTACTAGTATTACTGCTGTTTTGCTTCCTCTTCCTTTTCCTCACTTTAATGTTATAATAATGTAGCTTAGCCTTAGAACACAATTCCGTAAAGGACACTTAAGGAAGCTAAAATAAGACACACAACTGTAAACCTAGCCAGCTTTAAGGCATTAACACCTCAGACTAGACCATACTCATTGTAGAGCCTTTGTGCTGTCAGGTTTAAGCTCTGTTGTGAAGGAGGTACTAGCTGGAACAGCATCATGTGCTTGATCTTGCCTTTGGAAAGTTACGCGGAACTTCTCATCAGCCTGTGGTTGGTTTTTCTCAAGTTTGTCCATGGCATTTGTTTTCAAAAGGTCAACTATGTTGTCCAGTGACGTGTGCCGGAGTACAAAATCAGATACCTGAGTTGGAGATAGAAAGATAGGTAGACAGATAGATGAGAACGTCAGGGAAAGGATGTGTGTGTGTGTATATATATATATATATATACATAAGTAGTACGTGCTTGGTCCAGGTTTTTAAAATTTCGGTTCAAGTGGCACTCGCCAGGTGGTGATTTTCTTGGTTAGGAGATGTTTCTTTTTGTGCATACAATGGGAGATGACTTCTTTCCTGTGAATTATACTTGGTTGCTTGTGCAAAATTTCAAACTTTATTTCCAGACAAAGTGCGCAATATTTTTTCTCTGATGTGATTGGTCTTATTTTTTGATGATTTCCCATTCTATTCCAAGTTATTGTTTAAATTAAAGTATTAAGCGTCAGCTACAAGATTAGAGAGTACGATCATCGTTTAAACTAGAGCATAAAAAGTCAGCAACAAGATTAGAGAGTACGATCATTGTTTAAACTAGAGCATAAAAAGTCAGCAACAAGATTAGAGAGTACGATCATCGTTTAAACTAGAGCATAAAAAGTCAGCAACAAGATTAGAGAGTACGATCATCGTTTAAACTAGAGCATAAAAAGTCAGCAACAAGATTAGAGAGTACGATCATTGTTTAAACTAGGGCATAAAAAGTCAGCAACAAGATTAGAGAGTACGATCATCGTTTAAACTAGAGCATAAAAAGTCAGCAACAAGATTAGAGAGTACGATCATTGTTTAAACTAGAGCATAAAAAGTCAGTTACAAGATTAGTGAGCAACATCATCGTTTAAACTAGAGCATAAAAAGTCAGCTACAAGATTAGTGAGCAACATCATCGTTTAAACTAGAGCATAAAAAGTCAGCTACAAGATTAAGTGAACACACAAGATTAAGTGAACACAATTGGGAACTTAAGAACAAAAACTATAGATCACAGAATAAATATTTCTAGCGTGGAACATCATTGTAAACTACAGCTATGGTGAGACCCAAACGCTATCTCAACTTACTGCAACCGCCAATAATGTCGTCTATGCAAGATTTCTACAACCTGAAATTCTAACCTGACCATGCGTCAAAACAAAATATCATTAAGACATTAATTTTATCATTTTTTTTTTCAATCTAAATACCATGATGAATGTATCGGTGATGGATAGAGTAATATTAAAACCATTTTCAACGCAAACAGCATTTATTCTAACCTTTAGGTGTTTCTTCACAGAGGCCATGAGGCGAAAAATGTCCGCTAGTGAATCTGTCCGGAAAGGAAGGAGAACGTGGAGATAGTTCAGGCTGTCCACAAAAATCTGTATGGCATGGAGAGAAGAGGAAAAACTTCTTGCTAAATATTAAGACTTATTCGAGGCATAGCGATTCACGCTGTGTCAATATTTCCTTCACTCGATGCTTCTATGAGCTTCCACATAAAGCAACTATTATTTTAAAGATATATTGGCAAAAAATTATGGTAGTATAACAATTATATTATTTTTGTGTTTATGCAAACCACTTCAAAATTTTAAAAAATAAAAAGCTTTGATCTAAGTAAGCATTGGCAAAGAATATATTTACAATAATGACATTTCTTTTAAGCCTATAGACGATCACAGTAATACCTTTTCTAAAATATTCAAATCAATGCTTAAACAAAATCCTATGTAAACAAGTTTTACCATTTGTTCAAAAAACAACATATATAATGTGTTATGCGATCAAAACAGTTATTTGAAAATTCCAAAAAATTAAACTACCAGGATAAGATTCAAGCAGGCTCGTTTTCCAGAAGAGAGTTATTGCTATTACATTTCGAATGAAATCCTTCCAATTATTTTGATTAATAAATTTCTAACCAATCAGAGAGTGAATATAAATTATATTGTTAAACTAGAGCCAAGTGCATAGATACACCCACTTTGAATCATGAGCGGGTTCAATGAGATTTATAAAATAGCAGGCAAATATTATTAACAGAGAGAGAGAGAGAGAGAGAGAGAGAGAGAGAGAGAGAGAGAGAGAGAGAGAGAGAGAGAGAGAGAGAGAGAGAGAGAGAGAGAGAGAGACATTACGATATGAAAAAAGAGTTGAAAAAGACCTTGACATTAGTATTGAGTTGGTTGAATAGTTGGCAATTATTTATATCAAACATAATTATGTTCCTTTGTTGTTGAATTAAAATAATCATCATTTTCAAATAAATAATTTCTTAGTTCAGCAAAATTGTCATTGCAAGGGAGGCTACACAAATTTAATTCATTTTTAATACAATCATAGTTGTTACCCTTGTTATTATTTTTTCGTGTGAAAGGTTGTAATTGATATGTCAGAAAGATCTATTTTAAATATATTGACGATTTGTCTTAATTTAAATTGATTTTTTCGTTTTCAATGTAATCATAAATGACATATATATATATCTTTGAGCCTCGCGAATAAAAACATGCAAATGGAGTAGAAATTACTTGAATCAGAGAAAAAGAATATAATATTTAAATTCTTCAATATATTCTTTTACAATTTTTTCCACCTTATACATCATCCTTGCCAAATTCACCATCTTCATAATCATGGACATACACAGTTTCACATTTATTCTTCACCCTTATGGGTTTAGCCCCGCCAAAACATTTGAAACAGGTGCCAATCATTGCCCAAAGCTTCAACATTTCTGAGGTTTCGCAGGAAAGGCTAACAGGCCCTTAGCTAGACTACGGCGTTATATTTTTAGACTGACCGACATCATTTGCATAAACTCCTCCCACCCAGCGGTACGTAGCATAATCGCTTTTCGCAAACATGCTAGCCCTCTCTTGCCGTTATGTAAGGGTTACATGATGACTGCCAGCGATGCTCTAATGCTACCGGTACTGAGTACTAGCCTGGACTAGGTGCAAGCGCGCTATGGAGAGTGTGTTTTCACTGCTCCACTGCATGCTCACACAGTTACATTGCATAACGATCACATGATCCGAGAAAGTTTTACTAGCAGCAGCATATTTTACTGGTTTTGACAATTGACCAGACTAACGCTCGCTTGCGTTATGACTCATACTTACGGTACGCAACTCTGCCTGCGAAACATGGCTATTGATAATGAGAAAGACCCTTCACTGAAGTTAAAGGAGACTTATGCTGGAAGAGAAGAACACTAAAATTCAGCTTAGCTAGCATTGTTAGCTCATTGATATGCTGCATTTTACATTATATTTCCTTTGCTATGACAATTTTGCTGAACTAAGAAATTACTTATTAGAAAATAATGATTTATTTTAATTCAACAACAAAGAAACATGATTATGTTTGATATAACTAATTGCCAAATACCTACACATACATAAGGATTAATGAGACAGGAGTGCTTTGGACCTTGCCACAGCTAGCACAGTCTGTGCCCCATTTCATAAAATCATGCATTAGTTACTGCAGCTGTCGTTTCTGCATTTTTCAGTCCTGGTTAACATTAAAAAGTATTTGATAGTGTGTTTTTGTTTAATAATTTACAGTTTGAAGTCGCAGTTAAAACTTTGGTGTCCCAGAATGTAAGTAGCAAACCTTATTATCAACAATAACTTGAAACTGCTCCAAGAAAGTTGGGGAAAACTATGCTAATCCAGATACCTAACGATGAGCTTTAAAAAAACTTAAACTTTCTTTGGATCTAGAAGTCAGTAGAACCTAACAACAATTCAGTAAAAAGAATCATTTTTGTTCTGATGTGCAAAAGTTCAATTACATTTAACTAAATTTAACAGTAACGTAAGAGGTCTTCAGGTTTTTAAATTATGATCTAAAGCAAAAGAAAAGAGAGGTCAGTGGTGGTAAATTTGGCAATCGCCTATAGACTTCTGAAATGAGATGTAAAAATTGGGAAAAAATTTTTTGTGAGTCAACTAAATGAAGGTTTTAGTTTGCTCTTATACAATTTTGAACATTCAAATATTGCATGCCCACTGCCTTACAAATCTGATGCACGCCAATATTAAACCTACAAATTCATCTGAAGAAAGTGAACCATCTCAATTCAAAACCATAGACTAGCTAGGACACGACTTCCACCCACCGCGCCAATTTTCTACAACAGAAAAAATCTATTTACTGTATCAATTCAAATACTTGTGACGCCAGTAGTCTGCAATGTTTTTCTCTTATGAGAATGTGTTTTAGTAAATTTCTTGAATATTTATGAGGAGTGTTAAGAATAAGTTATAAATTTTCTACTTTACACATCTACAATAGCTAGTTCCAATATTTACAATCACCATCATCATTATGACCATCCTCCTCATCACCAACTTCAATATAGTTATCATCATCATCATTATGATTATCATAAAATATTTTTATAAACCAAAATTCCTTCTCTTGCTTCTTTTCTTCATTTTTCTTATTCTACCCGTTAATCCAGTCAGGTATTGAGTGTCAGCAACTGATAGGTATTGAGTCAAGGTCACTTATTGCTATTGGGTGACCGCAACTTGTAGGTATTGGGTGACTGCAACTCATAGGTATTGGGTGACAGCAACTTATAGGTATCAGGTGACAGTGAGTTATTTGATATTGGGGGACAGCAACTTATACTTATAGGTATTGGGAGACAGCAACTCATAGGTATTATAGTAGACAGCAACTTATAGGTATTGGGTGACTACACATCATAGGTATTAGGTGACCGTGAGTTATTTGATATTGGGAGACAACAACTCATAGTTATTAGTAGACAGCAACTTATAGGTATTGGGTGACTAAACATCATAGGTATAAGGTGACGGTGAGTTATTTGATATTGGGAGACAGCAACTCATAGGTATTATAGTAGACAGCAACTTATAGGTATTGGGTGACTACACATCATAGGTATTAGGTGACCATGAGTTATTTGATATTGGGAGACAGCAACTTATAGGTATTGGGTGAATACACATCATAGGTATTGGGTGACAGCAATTCATAAGCATTGGATGACAGCAACTCATAGGTATTGGGTGACAGCAACTCATAGGTATTGGGAAAAATCAACTCATAGGTTTTGGGAGACAGCAACACAAAGGTATTGGGAGACAGCAACTTATAGGTATTGGCAGACAGCAACTCATGGGTAATGGGAAAAATCAACTCATAGGTATTGGGAGACAGCAACTCGTAGGTATTGGGAGACAGCAACTTATAGGTATTGGGAGACAGCAACTCGTAGGTATTGGGAGACAGCAACTCGTAGGTATTGGGAGACAGCAACTTATAGGTATTGGGAGACAGCAACTCGTAGGTATTGGCAGACAGCAACTTATAGGTATTGGGAGACAGCAACTCGTAGGTATTGGGAGACAGCAACTCGTAGGTATTGGCAAACAGCAACTTATAGGTATTGGGAGACAGCAACTCGTAGGTATTGGGAGACAGCAACTTATAGGTGTTGGACAGTGCAACTCGGAGGTATTGGGTGATGGCAGCTTACCTCGCTTTGCGGGAACCGCTGTCTAAGAGTGGGAACCAGCATAGCCACAAGATGATTATCGCATGAGTCGAGCCTGGATGTTAGAGAATAGCTGTTCATGAAGCGGGACCTTATACCCTGAGGGGAGCTTACAAACATTACTTTGCCTTGGCCGATGATGGCCACACGATTGGCCAGATCAGCGCACTCGTCAATGCTGCGAAGCAAAACAAATGCATTTAAAATGTACAATACAAAGAACACAACACTGCAATGCCATTGTTATCAGCTACAATACAAAAAAGCGGGTCGTTATAGTCAAATATAAAAATGTTTTGAAGTTCCAAAATGGACGTGGTTACACAATGTCCAAGGTTGTACTTTTTATAACACTAGAGTCAATGAAAGGGAAGGTTAAATTCCATACTATATTTCAGAACTAGGATCAAAATTTTTTTACTCCCATTGAGTAATGATAATTTACAGGACAGAGATATTGATAAAAATAGTTCAAATTGGAGGAATTAAGATGATAAAATATTGTTATGTAAATAAAGGACATGATTAAAATAAGGACCTAGATAAAAACATCTTAATGAATATATTCCAACATATTAAACAGTGTGATGATACAATTACACACAAAGATGACAAAGGCTCATAACCCAGAGAGAGACAATAACAACTGTGAGTAAAGGCAATAAAGGAGAAATATTTTTGCATTTTTAAATATAGTGTCAGGTGCAATAGAAGAGCATTCAAACTTTGCTAAAACTAAACAAAATGTTTCACAACATAGACTGTAATGGGTTATCCTGCTAATTTTTTTACATTCAAATGGTATCAGATAATGCAGTTATATGGTATTGTCTCTGTAGAATTGATATAAAAAAGTACCGAAGAATTAAAATGATTGAAACTTGTATAAGCAACAAGCAAACCTGCATCCTGAACACTTAAGCATGAAAGAGCGTATCTTTGTGACAGAATTTAAATCCAAGGCCCCTGTATTCAATGGCAGTCAATTTTGAGATAGGCGGCCTGTTAAGTTTTTTTTGTAGGGCTCAGTTGTAAGGAAGCAGACAGAAATCATGCAGTCATTTCATCTTGCCATTAGATTTTTTTTTTTTTTTTTGCTCCTAACCAACTGATCAAGAAACATCCCAGCATTGCTTGACCAGTCAATGATGAAAGTGTTTCAAATTTAGAGGTCTTGGAAAAATTCCAGAAATATTAGAAACATCTTTGATTGGAAGAAGTATGGTCATAAAGATAAAAAGAACATTTTCTAAGTTCTCGCTCTGTTTTCACTTAGTTAATAAACTAAGTAAAGTAGTGTGGGGGAAATCTTTGTCAAGGAAAACGGCACTGCCTTGGAGATGGAAGTCTGTGTTTCGATTGGCTATGACCTTCTGAGGGAAACTTTAAACAAGTCTTATGTAGAAGACCATATCTGCTTTGAGGATGTTTTAAGCTCTTTTGTTTTCAATCCCACCCCACTTTTTAAATATTTCCTCTTTTGTTCCTAAATCCTGTCCTGCTCTTTTCCAGTTGTTCCTTTTTAGCCAATCTGTAATGAGAATAAAATAAAATGTCCAGAAAAAGAATCTTTACTGAATAACACACAAATTCAATCTCATTCATTGACGGAAATAAACAGAATGCTATCTTTTTACACATCTACTAAATTAGTTCCTATGTTTACCTATTGGAAGACATGATAACCATCTTTCCTCTCTCCTTCAAGCGGTTGATAGCTTTCCAGACAATGAGTTTACCAACAGAATCTAAGTTCTTCATCGGCTGATCTAGGAGAACTAGATCTGGTTCACCCACTACAGCTTTTGCCACCCGAAACCTGGCAAGAGCACCTTCGCTAATTGGACCAAAAGGAAGGTGGTAAAGTACTTGTTTTAGATATTGATTGCTGGCTGATTTGTTGTTACAGTATGTTTGTTTTCTCATTGGTGCAGGCTGAGGTCAAGGGTGAGGAATGAGAGAAAGAGAGAGAGAGAGAGAGAGAGAGAGAGAGAGAGAGAGAGAGAGAGAGAGAGAGAGAGAGAGAAGCAGAGAGATAGAGGGGTGAAGACAACGAAAAGGGACAGACGGTCAGATAAATAGATAGACAGCGTTAAAGAAAAGTTAAAGAATGACCAAAATAGCACGAAAAAAAGGGGTGAACAAATGGAAAGAGAAATAGAATGAGAAATATAAAACATCAGTAAATAAATCACACATACTTTAAGAAAAGACTTGTAACCCAGTGATGACTTCTTGAGTTAAATGCAATGTTCACAGAAGGTATAATTGACTCACAAATTAAAAATTTGGAATAATGTAAAGGGAAAAAAATAATGGCAAAATTTACTGGGAAGGTGGTAGCATATTCAAACAATATTTAAAGTTATTAAAGGATATGATCTTTCTACATAGCAGGTTCAGGACAGTTATGTGAAGTTTTATGCTGGTTAACGGGGAGTCCTCAGATCGATCCCTAGGTGGGCAATAGGGTGGTGTGATTGGGTCCCATCTAACTAGCACTTTGTTTGTCTTAAAGTGGTCGTCTCTGTATAAGATTCCTCAGAAAACTTTAGGGATGCAAGTACCAAGTCTGTTACTATTATTGGTCTTGTCTAACCATTCATAAGTTTGATGTTGAGGTCGTGAGTTTCCACCAACATCATTGCAGCTAGCTATGCAGGTCAATTTAGGTAGTCATGTTGTATTCATCAACATGGCTAACAAACAAGTCAAGATAGATTCAATGCTTGCCCTTGGAGCAGTATTTATAAATTTGTAGAAACTTTAAAAATTACCATGATTTTGAGCAAAATCATAAGCTTACACTAATCTGCATGTTGCTTGGCCTTTGTTTATACAACCTTGCTCTATAATCAGCATTATTCGGAACCTTTTGAGGATCACCAGTCATTTCTTATTAATAGGTTAAGAATTTTGTATAAAACAATGAGTACAATCATTCATGACATGCCAGCACAATCTAGACCTTAGGTATGAGGGCTCCATGTCAGCTAAGCTTGACAGTTTGAAGACCTTGAGGATGATTTTGACCTCTTTCTCAACATGAACCACTCCACGTAGCGTGCAGTACAAGGCTAGGATTTCTCGTGGAGACAGCTTGCGCCCAAAAGTTTCTTCAGCAGAGCAATAGCCTATGGTTACGGGAGTCTGAAAGTTGGGTATTCAGTGTTTCATCACACATTTCATTACATCTGTTAAATGGAGATTTGATGTCATTTTAAAGTTAAAATGACTTGGATTAATACATTTGAAGTATTACGCAATTCTGAAAATTAAATGAATAAAATAATTAATGCGGAAGGAAAAAAAGTATGAATGTGAAAAGTCTGGATTTTATAAGGTTTGTGTCTGAAATAATTGGCTACCTAAATGGTAAACTTGATACCTCAGAGCTCAACTAGAGCATTCTACAGCATCATCAAACTTAGTGTACACGTACCATTGGGTGTCGATAACCAAAAGGTCTGCCGTTGTAGAGAATTTGGCCATCGTCTAATTTATTCCTGCCAGAGATGCAGCGGAGAAGTTCTGAAGTGACATCCATGTCAGGGCTCACGAAACAGAAAACTTCACCCATCACGACTGTCACACTCACGTCATGGAGCAATGGCAACTTTTTCAGGTTGGCAATGACCAGAATGCCTATAGTTGGGAAAGATTTGTCACAGTTTATGCATATCAAGATTGCAAATATTTCTTGGCTTTCTCTTAGGGACTAGTCTTAGTTAAGAGGAAAAAATGCCTGCTCAAGAGGGGTTCAGTATGAAGGTATCATAGCTATAACTGTCTGAACAGCTTCATTTCAGGGTTAGGGTTGACTCCTTGTTTTGTCAAAGTAATGGTTTCTTTTTATTGTCTAGCATATTAATTAAACAAGATTAGGCAAATATACTGTCGCACAGAAAATCGCAGCCACTATTTTTCCTATCTGTCTGAAAATAACTACAAATTCAAGCAAAAAAACCCTTAAATTATGACACCTTACATTAAATTCTGTTTCTTTCATTATCTAGCTATTCACTTTCCAAAAGCTAGGGTTTCAGCCAAAGAAAAATAAGTTATGTGAAGGCTCTCTTGTTAAAAAAAAATTGCTTTCCCATCTATATCAATACTATTTACATTTTCGTCAGATTCTTAGCTGTGCATTTCTTTGCAAAAGAAATTTCTTGTTTGGATGTGCTCATAGAGATTCATAGATTAAAATTCAAGATGAGCATAAATCAGACATCTATATACATAACTTAATAATCATATAGTGTACTAAAGGTCCTTTCACTAACATTATATAGTAAGGGTTATTTCCTCTTTAAGAAGATAATTCATATCAAAAGCATAGACATAATATGACTAACTAGTGAGGGCACAATTTCTAACACTGATGGAAATAATCCGTTTAGCTAATTTTGCTTCACCTTTATATAAGGCAAAATATTTTAGAATGTCAGTTCCAGCACTTAGCATGTTTAAAGAAAAGGCAACATCATAAAACGTTATTAAAAAAGGCAATCCATGGCTGTAAAACATTGTTATTGCATATCAATTTAAAAAAAAACTCAAATATCTATAGACAATATGATATATCTTATAGAAGATTGAACAACATGATTGTTTCTCTTGAAAATGCTTGATTGCCCTTAAATTATGTCCTTTATTTCTTATTATCATTATATTTTTCATTTAAAAAAAATTCTTTGTAAACATTTTTACTCTCAAATTTTTTATATTTTGATCTCATAAAAAATGCACTTGCCTTTTCGTGCTATTCCTATTCTTTTTTCTAATTAATTTTTTTTTTTTAATATTAAAAGCATAACTTACTTTCAAGATTCCAAGGCTTGTGATCACTTCTTTTTAAGCTTTTGTTTCCTTCAATAAAAATGTGTTTAACTTGATCTTCAATTTCTCCTTTCCTTAAAGCCTAGAAATGACTTGAGTCTTACGTTCTTACTTCAGATTAACTTAATAGTTAGACTTTCCTAGAGGGAAAACAATTCTTTATGTTTTCAATCAGTTTTGCGAAAAATTTAGATAAATTTGCATGTCTAGGCAGCCACAAGTGATAAAGAAAAACTTTCAAATGCTTTCCTCTAGTTACATTGGTACAAAAAGCTTTGAAAAAATGTTTGCAAAAGTTTTACGAATTGGAAATTTCCTTGCAAATCAGTAAAAATTTTCACATAATTACATAGATTGTGCCAAGGATTAAAAAAATTTCATAACACATTTTTTTGGCAAATTTTAGGAATCATTGGCATTTTATTTGACAAATTTTGGCAATTTGTTATGTTTTGAATTGCAAATTTCCGTGAGGACAGAATATAATTTTTGCTACATTAGGTAAACACCAGTGTGTTGCATGGTTCAAAAGAAATCAGGTCACGCTACTAATAATATTCAGAGCTTTAAACCGGTTAGTTTTGAATCCTAACCAGTCTTTATTTATTGATATTCAACATCCAATTACCTCTTCAGCTTCTATAGATCAGCTGGTGTTTACCAAAAATAATTCAAGTGGAAGAAGGTGCTCTAGGCAAAGAATGTCTTGAAGAGAGAGAATTGCTTGCATCCAATCATGGGAATGTTGGGTAGCGAGGTTATATTTTATACGACCTATTTATATAGTCTTCGTTTTATTTACTTCAGCCTTGCGATGAGAAAACCTAAAATCAAAACACTAAAAAGATCTACCTTTAAACTGTGATTCTCTTGCTGTTGTAAAATATTTGTCTCACCAATGGCTGCAGCAGCCTTTTAGCAGTGCAATACAGTTAACAATAATTATTATTATTATCATTATTATACTCCCTGATGACTATTATTATAGTCTGGTGAAATTTGTGGGTGCCCTCAAACCTTTCTAGATAGACCAAAGCAGAGAGGTGCCCCTCTAGACTCACTACTGGCACTTGCGGAGGGTGGGCCATAGTGGAAGTAGGGGCAGATAGCTTAAATGGTAAAACATCAGATTGACCATAAAGAGGTCTTGTGTTCGATTGTCTCCCTGCTTGTTTCTTTGAAAAATTATGGGAACCCATAATGAAGCAAAGAACTCCCGCCAGCTAGGATCTGACTAAAGGCAACCGTTTAATAAATTATATCTTTATATATTGTAGGCTATAAACAGAAACATTACCCTTATCTCTATTTTGCCCTCAGTATGAAAAAAAACACCATTTCAATATAAAGAATAAAAAGATTCAATTGAAAAGATCAACAAATTTGAAGAAGAAAAAATCCAATCACTGCTAGCATCTTGTTCCAAAGACTTTGTACTCTCGATCTGGTGAGACTTCAGCTTCAAAACTCCACTTTCCTGCTCATGTTGTCTGTCTTCTTCAGGAATCGCCTTCTCAAGGTCTTCCTTGTTGGACATTTTCATCTTAATGGGATCTACATTTGAGCCAAAATCTGAGATACTTCGTACTGGTAGCTGTTCTACCTCTTTTTTTTCTTCTTCTTCTTCTTCTTCTTCTTCATCTTTAAATCCAATCAAAGAGCCAATGTGGACCAATTTGGAGGTAGTTTGTTTGATATAGGTTGCTGATCTCATATAATAAACTGATGATAGTTTAGAGCTACTCTGTCGTATTGCAGCACTTGATTCACTATGTGTATATGATTTGAACCTTATTGATTTGTCACATAAGTATCTAGAGAAAAGAAGGGAAAAGAGACATTAAAATGGAGTTGAAATTCAATTCAAAAAATTAAAATATCTCTCAAATCTGATGCAAGAAAAAATTCTTGTCCTGTTCTTATGTCTGTCACATAAAAAAAAAATGCATTGTGGTCATGGTTGCAAAAAATCAATAATCCTATAGCTTGTCAACAAAAGCCATAAACCTTAAAGCATGCTTCTTATTTTCAAGACAAATTAGAACCCTCTGCTTTTTTATATTTATAAACACCTCAGTAAGCTTCTTGTTCTTTTCTTTTAAAATCTTGCCATTTAATTTGGCACAAAGTTTAGCTCTTTTTGTTAATTATTTTATAATATAGATGAAAGGTCTAAAGGTTAAATTTAGTCTAATGTAACACATGTATATTTTGCGCTAGTAAAAGGAATACAGTGACAGACATTCATACTGTGTTTTTACACACAATTTTGTAACATAAAGTTTACTTATTTTAATAAAAAGCTTTTTCAAAAGAGGATTATTTCTTCCGATACTGTTACTTTGATTTCATTGCTACTGTAAAGAGAGGAATTACAATCTTTGTTGATGCAAAAACCACCAATTCAAAAGCATTAAAGGTATAGGAAATAGTCAAGGGAAAAAGTGACAGGTGAAAGCAAAGTAGCCCTCAATTCCAAATCTTTACTAAATACACTGTGGCAAATTTAACTGATCAGCTTGAAAGTTTTCCTCTCGCTTCTGATTCTTGCTATGTACAAAGTTGTACAAAAACAGAAAACTTGTAAAATGCTGGAAAACCAAATGCCTTTTTTGTGTTATTTTTAATGCCAAAAACCAAAGACTCATCATGATGTGAGTCAGGAACAAAATCAAACCAGAAGTAGCAGAGAAAAGTGTAGCATTGTGGAGGGAAAAGGTACAGCAAATGCAAAATACATCCTTTGAACTATAATTGAGCAAGCTCTAGAAGTACAAAAAGAGGTATATCTGTGTTTCATTGACTACACCAAGGCAACTGACAGGAACGACATGATGAGATAATCACACCACTAATACAGTTGAAGATTGGTGGAAAAGATGTACAAGAGGTCAAAAACATGTTCTGGGAACCGATAGCAGCAATGCGAGTTGATGGTGAAATCAGCTCATTTAAAAAAAAATAGAGCATGGTGTCACACAAAAATGTGTGCCTTCCCCACATTTTTATTCTCTCTAAAGTAAAATGAGTATGCAAAAATTAGAAAGATACCCAAAAAATAAAGTAGATGGCAAAACGTAACAATTTGAGATACACTTATGACAAAAAATAAAGAATACTTGCAACAATTATCCGATATTGTTGAAAAAGAAAGCAGATACAAAGGGACAATTGATACCATTGAACAGCAAAAAGACAAAAGTTATGATCGTCAGTCGAAACCATGAGCGTCTTTAGATCAACATTTTTATCAACAGGAATAAAATCAAACAACAGGAATAAAATCAAACAAAGGGATCAATTCAAGTAGTTGGGTACTTCAATATTAAATGATGCATACAACAACACTGAAATCGGATCAAGAATAGTGCAAGCAAAAAAGAGTTTCCAGAAAATGAAATTGGTTTTAAGAAATAAACACACCTAAATTCACACAAGAGTAGAGCTCTGGAGTGCTATATTGAACCCATTCCTATGAATGAATGCGAGGTCTGGACAATTTCAAAACAGTTGCAAAAGAAACTGGAGGCCACAGAAATATGGTTCCTAAGGAAAATGCTATGAATCTCATGGACTGGAAAGAAATCAAATGAGACAGTGTTATGAGAACCTGACAAAGCAAGATCACTCACAAATAGAAGACATTTAGTTAAAAACAAAGGGCAACCTTTTTTGGCCATGTGATGAGGAGAGAGAAACTAGAACATCTTGTGATGACTTGAATGATCGAAGGAAAACTCCGCAAGGGGAAAGCAGCAATGTTGGATCGACTAAAAAAGTGGCTGAAAGGAGGACAATTGACAGATGTACTAAAAGTAAAAAGAGATAGAGATGTGTGGAAGGTCATGATTGCCTAAGCTAAAGTTTAGGGCACCTGATTTATTAATTGATCCCGATTAATAAGTAAGACAATTGTCTATCATACAGTGTGATAGGTCATTTCTGTTTTGCTGATCCCATCAATTGATACGCGACTTGCAATTTTCATACCTAAAGACCATAGTGTGAATATGGTACTCAAAAAGCAGAAGTAAAGACGTCCAGAAGATCAGATGGGCAAAGCCAACCCATACATAAAGTGATAGATCGGTCTCAAGTTTTTCCAGAGAGGCTAGGGATGAATTAAAAAAATCAATTTAGATACACTTTCATGTGCGTCATGATAATATCCTTGTTAAAAAAAAAAGATGCTATCAGAATAGCAACAACAAAGATTGATAGAACAAGTTAACCCTATATGAAGATATCTTAAAAACATATTCCACATCATTTTGGAGTTGCTAGTAAACAATTCATGTATTCTCAATTATCGTACTTAATGAGTCTTGGTGAAAAACAAAATTAAAATCATTACAGAAAATACAACTAACTCTAAATGTTTTACCTATTTATATAAATAATTTTTTTTTGTATCTCATTTTGCTGCACCCAATGCCTTTCCCTTAATTGAAAAAAGAACCTCCTTACCCAAGCAGCACTGGTGTGTGTAGTCTTTTTCAGCACATTGATGTGAAATATGAGAAGGGCAGTATGTGTGCACACTAAACACGTTCAGAAAGCAAATATACACTTTGATTCAATACTATGTATAAACACGTGATTATTACCGGTCTTGACTGTCTCTTCACTGTTTTCTCATGTTATTTCTTCGTTTAACACTATATCCTTATCATCTTAACCCAAATACTCCTCATTATCATCATCATCATCCTTTCCTTCAACATCATCCTCATTATAGCCATCACTGTGATTATCCACCTCGAAACAAAGCCATAATCATTATTTTCCTCTTTGTTACTATGATCAATATCATCACAACAGTTATTTTTTCCATCAATATTATCTCACAATAATCGAGATTAACATCAACTTAATCCCCATTGTCATCAATATCATGAGAATGAATTTTTTTTAGTACTCATCTTCGTTATTATCCTCATCATTTCAGGCATCATCATTATCACTAGCATGAGAATCATGATAATTTTTTAAGAGAACTACGCCATTTACCATGTACTTAAAGTGAGTGCCATTACGCAACATGTAATCTTCTACACTTACTGATAGTTATGACTGAAGTGAAAAACATAGGCAGGCAGAAAATGACCTGGTAAGATCAGATGTAGGTGTTTCATATGGGTTTTTTCTGTCGGATTCTCCTGGTTCATGATCATGGTTTGAGCTGAATACAGAGTGCACAAAAAATTAATAAGTTTCTGTTATTATTTTTTTGAATTGTCACCCGTGATATTTTAAAATCCCTATCAGAAGTAGAAATAAAAGGAGAGTTTTAAAGTTCAAGACACCAGCAGCTGAGCTGGTGTCTTTTTTTCTTTCGAAAAATAAGGATACACTAATATCCGAACCTGTCTACCTTTGACATAAGTACAAATCCAAGATAATGAAAAAGAAAGTAGCCTTAGCAGCGGTAGTTTTAGAACTATAAAGGGAACACATTGTGTTCATGTTGTAGAATTGTGTTGATGTAACATTTAACTCTTAAAATGCGGATGATTTACCATAAGGATTTAAGATTTCTTCATTGTAGAGTAACAAAGAACAGGATATAATATACAAATTCTATATCTCAGCTGTAGATCACATGTAGAGGCAAAATAAAACCACTAATTGCTCTAGAATGATGACAAAATAATGCTAAAGAAAGCAAAGTTGTGAGCAACTTCAACTCTAGCTTTTGCGAGTATTTTGTTCTCTCTGTGATGTTCCCAGAGTGGGTTGAATGCGAACATCAAAGACTTAGCAAGCTGAGAATTAATCGGAATAAACAGCTTGTTCTACTCTACTTAAATGTCATTTTTTTTTTTTAAGTTTATTGTCTGTATTTGAATACCCAGATAGCTGCCAAACCAGATTTTACCACAAACAACTCTAACGAACTCCGATATTTTTATAATTAACCATGAACAAGGAGTTCTAAAAGAATTGCTATTACATTCATTTGACACATAGTGAAATCTTATCTGGCATTGTACCCTAAACATTAGGCTAAATATAATAAAACAGACTCCAAGAAAACTTCTTGAGACATGAACATCAGTTGCTCCCAACACAAGGAGTAGGTTCTTTACTGGCTCTTCCATCATGACATAACTTATATCATTCAACTTCATACCAATTTAGAGCAAAAACATTAGAAGTTGTGTCGGAAGATACTTTGAAGACACAGATAATGTGCCACTATTGTTATCTTTCAGAAATCTAATTATCATTAGAGAGGGAGAGAGAGAGAGAGAGAGAGAGAGAGAGAGAGAGAGAGAGAGAGAGAAAGAGAAAGAAAGAGAGGGAGATAAAGAGAGAAAGAGAGGGAAATAGAGAGAGAAAGAAAGAGAGAGGAAGAGAGAAAGAGAGAGAGAAAGAGAGGGAGATAGAGAGAGAAAGAAAGAGAGAGGAAGAGAGAAAGAGAGAGAGAGAGAGAGAGAGAGAGAGAGAGAGAGAGAGAGAGAGAGAGAGAGAGAGAGAGAGAGAGAGAGAGAGAGAGAGAGAGAGAGAGAGAGAGAATGCTTTAGCGTTGAATTTCATGGGATTACAGGCAACAAAAAAACTTTTTTCCAGCCCAAATCAAACACTTCTGTTTTCATTTTAAACTCAAAATTGATATTTATTTGTCTTGTGCACTGTGGATTTCACCTGAGAAGTGGATAATAAACACAATGGTCACAGTCCCAAGCATTGCATGCCTGAAGAATCTCTGCAAGAAGTAGATGTGGTTGAGCATCACAGCGCCGTACAATACCACAATCACAATCATATAATCAGCTGGATAGGAAAATGAATGACAGAAATGAGAAATCAATCAGAGGTACAGTGAATATGAGAATGTGTAAAGAAACCCGTCAGAGATACTGTGAATATGAGAATGTGTAAAGAAACCCGTCAGAGGTACAGTAAATATGAGAATGGGTAAAGGAACCCGTCAGAGGTACAGTGAATATGAGAATGGGTAAAGGAACCCGTCAGAGGTACTGTGAATATGAGAATGGGTAAAGGAACCCGTCAGAGGTACTGTGAATATGAGAATGGGTAAAGGAACCCGTCAGAGGTACAGTGAATATGAGAATGGGTAAAGGAACCCGTCAGAGGTACAGTGAATATGAGAATGGGTAAAGGAACCCGTCAGAGGTACTGTGAATATGAGAATGGGTAAAGGAACCCATCAGAGGTACAGTGAATATGAGAATGGGTAAAGGAACCCGTCAGAGGTACAGTGAATATGCGAATGGGTAAATTATGATTTGTAATTAATTTGTAGCAATGTTTACTACAGGCGTTTTTTTTTCGTTAAAGGATTGCAAGGAACAAAACCCAACTTCTAAATTAAAATGAAAAGGGAATAATAAAATTAGCTGATAAAAATGGAAGTAATGGGTTGAAAACTAGTTGCCATAAAGGGCATGTCTGTAAGCACAATGGTTGGTTACGATTCTTTAATTCAAAGCAATGTTCTCTGAGTCCTGAAGGAATAATATAGCTTTGTGTAATAGTGAGAGAGAATAAAAAGAGGCAACGTTAGGAATGAGTTGTCAGTTAGTGATTCTCTTCTTTGTTTCGAATTCTGAGATTCGACTAAGTAGAAATAATGAAAGTTTTAAGGAATCCTCTCTTGCTACTATGATTATAGGAAATACTATTTCTCAAAAAGTTTTGTACATTTGTTTAAAGTCGTGAGTTCTAGTCAACAATCAAAAACATTTTGAAGACCTAAGCTGAACTATATAGTTTTATTATCAATGTTTTCCCCACATAAACATATTATATTTTCTTTTTTTTTTAACTTCAAATTTCACACTAATGTGCATTCTTACACAGATTATCTCTTGATATAATTAACATGATGTCCAACTAGGTAGCATAAATCTTTGTGAAATCACATTCCCTATATTTTAACTCTAATGCAGTGCTGAATTTCATTAACTATAATGGAACTGGTGTTAGCTGTAAGCCTAGTTACTGAGGGTTTTAGCTTTTGAAAACTAGTGTGATTTCTGTTTAGTAGGATCTATGTCGCTAGTAAGTAAGCTGGCACAACAGTGAACATGGGGGGAATCACATATTGGATATTTCTTGAGGGCATAGACCCATGTCATGGTTGAACGCAGCACTTGGAAGGTTTGGCTGTGTTGAGCGACCTGGCTTCAGAGAACTGCACTGATTCCCCCGGTTTTAATAGTAAACTTCAAAGTTAGCAGATGTTTTGGATTCTCACCAGACAACGCTGTGGGCTACATTTTTTGTCATTTCTGCGTTTAAGGATACGTCCTGATCTTTGCCATTTAGCTTGTATGTGCTTAGGTAACTGTTATTTTGGCCACATACACACTCCTTGTGAGAGGAGAAGCGTTTCTTGCAAACAGCACCTTTTGTCAACCTGGTACTTTAGCTGCCAGCCTTGGTCGTATAGTCGTATGTCCTAGTATATGTCCACCTTGGCAATTGTGAGACTCTATCCTCTTTGCTCCCAATGCCACTGATCTCCTGTAGATTGCTAAACTTTCTTTTTGTGCTCCATCATCTTCATCGAATAAACTTATTTGTCATAAGGTCATTGTTCGAACTGTCATCTTCCCTCAAGGTGCTTATCATTCATCATTTCTCAAGATAGAATGTGAAAAGCTTAAATAAAGTTCTGCGTATGATTACTGAATGAGCATTCAGATACCATTCGAGTATTGGAAAGAAAGCCAAAAAAGGAGGAAAGAAAAAATCTGACTGAAGAAGGAGATTATAACGATGATAACCATGACATTGACAGTGATGAAAATGATGATAAAGGAGGTGAAGAAGAAGAAAAGAAAAAAAAAATTTTTTGGTGAATATAGTGTCAAAAAGATGCTTGAACTTTTTTTCCTCATTAGGATCATCACCAAAGCCTACATAAGACAACAAACAATACAGTAGAGGAAATAAGAGATTACTTACTTTGATTTTCTACAGGATATATGGGTGTTGTGTACTGCGTTACGAGAAAGTGGACAATAGCCAGCGAAATGTAACTGACCATGTCTGTGAGGAAAATTGCCATCCAACTGCAGAAGGGACTAGCACCACTAATTTGGTCATACTGTGTTCTGCCAATCTGGGAGGGTAATGCGATTCAAAAACAACATGGGCTGTGATTAAATGATTCGTACATTTATTAACTATCGATTCATTGTTTGGGTCTCATTTCGTAAATTTCCCGACAAACTTAAGAGATGAGAAAATTACTTGCAGCAGCTTACAAGCTTAAGAACTTTTTCTGTCTATCTGTCTGTCTGTCTGTCTGTCTGCCTGTCTGTCTGTCTCTCTCTCTCTCTCTCTCTCTCTCTCTCTGGTTGTCTCAAAAAGCCCTAAGTGTAGTTTAACAGGCTTGTTGAAAAAAAAAGAGTGATTTTAAGTCAATTTTGAATATAAGTAAAGAATTTGCACCAGTTTTTCTTTTTTTTTTTAACAAAAATTATTTAATGCAACTACTTTGGGATGAGAAGTAAAAACTAAACTTTTGTTCATATGCTGGTACTTAATCATTTTTAAGTCAATAACTAAGTAATTCAGCACTTATCTGTTAAGTGTCTCTATGGTAAAAACTATGGGATTCCTGGTGCGGTTAAACTGCACTTGATATGATTTCATCAGAACTCATTTTTTGTAATACGAATGGCATGTTTGGCTGACAATTTGCATACCATCAGCAATCGTCGCACAAGTCTAAAAATATTTACACATTATACTCACTTGTTACTGCTAAGATATATCAATATTTCATGCAGTCATGATTAATTTGTTTCAACCACCTTTTGCTTGCAAGATCTTAATGATTAGTTAGTACAGGAGTAATTTATAATGTCTTAACATGAGGCTCTTTCAAAGAAATACTGATGCTAGCTCCATTACAACTTTTGGATTTACGATATTCCATTTATAAAGGAAAAATGGAATTCTCTCTCTCTCTCTCTCTCTCTCTCTCTCTCTCTCTCTCTCTCTCTCTCTCTCTCTCTCTCTCTCTCTCTCTCTCTTCATCTATGTATCTACCTACTTTTGCAGATGACTGAACAGATCAAGACGTTTGCTTTTTAAATTTTTAAATAACTTTCTTGTGAAATGAATTTTCATGCTTATGGACTTTTAAACACGAATATTTTAAGTTTTTCTGATAGAGGTTATGAAAGAAACACACCAAATGCCTGTTAATACTTTGGTAGGGGATGTAAATGAAGATGATGATGGCGATCACCCCTAGTACTTCATCCAAACGCTTCTTTGAAAACCTGGGAGGTTCAAATACAGAGCGGTAGTGAATTTTATATTTTCCTTCAGTGTCGTTTGTCGCAAATCGAAGAAATGTCTCCATTACAGCAGTCATCTGGCGTCAAATAAAACGAAGATTTTCAAGAGACAATTGAGAGGTGGAAAGGCATCATTTTTTTTTTTTTTGACTTAGTGATAGAAACCTCAATAACATTTTAATTACGGTAAAAATCATAACTACAATAATCAAAACTATAAAAAAGGAAATAAAACAATAACCATTAACCATAAACACAATGCGATATTACTGTGTTACTATAATGTAGCAAAAGGGAAAGTGGAAGCCAACAGCTGGCCACCAAATAATAATTTTAGCCCTGAATTCTAAAAGAAATTTTCATAGGAGTGTAGAAATGACAACAGTGCTGAAAGCAAGTATTCGTAACTTCACAAATAGAAAGTAATTATCTATGTAGTACACAATTTTACTTTCTAGCCCAGCCTGGGATGTCAAGTGAACAGCTTTTGAGAATAAAACAGTACACTTTACGTATAGTACAATGTGATTTTAAATGCAAATGTAGACCTTCATTAGTTGGGTTTCTAGATATGCTATACAATTGTGTACAAAGTTTTCAATGTGCCATAAATATACTAGGTCTTGGTAGACTAAAATATTGTAGAACATAAAATATAAATTCGTATCTAGATCTAAAATGCTGCAACTGCAACATTTTACTCAGATAACAATGCAGTAAAAAATTATTGGTATGCCAGACTTTTTCTCAGCTTTTCTAGACAAACAAAGCCTGTATGCAGAAAAAAGCTTTATAAACGCAAAATGTGTTTGAAGCTTACCAACATAATTCTCATGAAATAAATTTTCTTTTGGTACGATGTCAAAACACTTCTCGTAAAATGAGTCTGTAGAGACCTTTTTGTGTGCATTAATGTTTCCTCTTCATTAATTGAAAGTAAATTTGTTAAATAAAAAATAAAAATCTATTTTTTAGTTTGTCACTAACATATAGTGGCACTGAAGCTAAGGGAATTTTCAATACTATAAAGTAAAGCATTCACAGCGGGAGTAAGCGATATCTCTGGAATCCTGTGTGTCAAAAATAATTGTGCACTCATAAGGATTCCTGTTTCCGGCGTGAGCTGGATTCCATAGGCTGGTAGACTGAAAGTCTCTGTTTGAGCCCCGATACATGCTTCCATGTGTGTCTAGAGTTTGATCAAGGGTATGGATGAAATTGACAAGGTCAAGTGCAAGTACAAGGTAGGGATATCATGATGATTAAATTATCATATCTGAGAACCAAGAACTATTTTACTTATTTCAGTTTGTAAAAAGAAAAAAGAAAAATAAGGTACGATATTTACTATAGAAGATAAAATAGCTTAATGATTATAATAATCAGGAAAACGTTGGATACGAAGATTTATATGGGTTGTGCTGAAAGCATTCCTACCATGAGACATAATCAACTTGTTGATTTACACACTTATACAAAATCATAACTGCTTTAGATATTGACAAATTTTTCTTAATATCTTATGTCTTGGTGCTTTATGACAATTATAATAAAAAACCTTTTTCTATAAAATTAAATATGCAGGCACATACATATTTAAAAGACAAACAAAAATCTGCCGTTTGAAGAATAAATGTGATTGTTATCATGTGATGACAAGATTGCTTTCCTATTCTATACATATCTCCCATCATGGTCAATTCTACTCCAGATTGACTTAGTGAATCAACAATCATTTGATAAACACTTGTTCACTGGTAAAATGCACACCTTTTTCTTCACACCTACTAAGACCACAATTAGGCCTACCTTATTAGTCCCAGAGGCAGACATACATTCCCAAACTAGGAAGCATCCAGAGATAATGTCTTTGCTATGAACTTCCATTAGGTTTTGCCAGAGGCGTTGGTTGTCAACATTACGAGACAACGCTTCCCTGCCGTTAGCCATTGACAAGATGATAGGTGATGGACAAAATTCTCCGGGATCGAATCTGTGATCAACTACTTTCTCTCCATGGTACCAGTCTGAATGATCATGTTGCTTGTAGTACAGAACCAACATGACTATGGCAGCTGCCTGCGGTATCCAAAATTGAATAGAGAGAGGTTTATTTTTGGCTTTTTCCTGTCTTTTAGAGCATCTATCATGTGTAGACTGATTGCTATTGTCATGCTATGGTGATTATCTATTAAATTTAAATGCTATAATTTGAAAAGGGAGAACTTTTTTGCATTGTCTGAAAATGTTTAAAAATGTTAGTGAGAA
The DNA here is from genome assembly GCA_033675545.1 of Elysia crispata. Lineage (NCBI taxonomy): Eukaryota > Metazoa > Mollusca > Gastropoda > Plakobranchidae > Elysia > Elysia crispata. Next base: position 683,282 of record JAWDGP010003892.1, on the reverse strand, counting down.
AAAGAAAACATGGTGCTCATGGTGATGTAAGATTTTTATTACCATAGCCATCTGGAAAAAAAACCAGTGTCTAATCTTCACCAAAAATTGTTCTTCTTTTACTTTTGCCATTTCAGACCACCTTTTCACTTAGCAACCATGACACACTTATAGTTTGTGACAAACAAAAAGCCTTATTGATGAGGGAATTTGTGCACATAAATACAACCTACGATCCTGCAAGAAGGACTGTGATGCTTGCCCCTATGCTGTATCCTTATTATTTATATTTCTTTACTTTCAGAATCATGGCTCCAGTAACCTCATTATTTTTAAGAAACTGATAGAAGAAAACGCAGTCTTCAGCTTATTATAGCAGATTAACAAGTCATTTAGAGTTAGGATGTCAATTTCGATAAAATCGAGTGGATTAGACTTCAGAATATTTGATTGAAGACATTGCAGCCCTTGATCTAATGTAGATGCACTTCTTGCCTCTTAAAGTTGGGGTACTGATTTCCGTTACAATCTAATAGTATAGTCCTTTCATACCCACCAACTAGAGTTCTTTATCATTTTCAAAAATCAATTACCTTTCTTGTTTAGATTCCTAAAAATCAAATGAAGTGATTGTGTATTTTTTCATATCATATTAAAGATATTCTAACCTTTTCCAGACTTTTTTTCAAACAGTCAGCTTTTTGTCTGTTCTACAAACTTTCCTTAATGTTGACATAGGCACTGAAGAAAGAAAAATGATTGGAAAGTTTAACTTGTATCCTAGGCCTAGAGGCCAAAGTTTTGAGAAATGTCATAAAAAAACGTTATGAAAGAAACTAATTTTGAAATGGCTTTGAATAAATGAACCAACACTGAAGCAATAAGACTTTGATCACCTGGCAGGACTCGATGTCCATGCGACGACAGTGTACAAGGAAGCGTGTAACAATTAAGATCCACAACCGTGACAGATAGAGCTTAATTCCCCTGTGGCGATCTATGGCAAAACTTTCAATGGGACTCCCAGTTCCAGGAGCTGCTGGTATAAATTTGTGTAAATTTTAAAGTTTTTTGTTTTTTTTTAAGAAAATTCTCTTTTTGTTAGCCTTGATAAGAATCAGTTGCATAGGGGTAAAACAACTCGGTTGAATGAAGAAATGGACCATGTGTTTCTTAAAATATGAAGAACAAAAAAAAAAAAAAAAACAATGAGTGTAAATTGAGTTGAACTTATTTCTGAAGGAACCACATAAAAATGAGGCTGTAATTGGCAGGAAAAAAATGAAATCTATACTACAGTTATCCATGGCAATGAAAACTTTACTGCTGCTGCTGCTCGTCCTCCTCCTCCTCCTGCTAATACTAGTAATGATAATATATCGAACCTCTGTTCAATGGTTTAAGGGTATGAAAGATTCCCTGGATCTTCCACACATGAACTGTCTAGAGGTAATAATAACATATATACGTCTATGGGCTTACTTTACAAAACAAGGTAATGTAGAAATTAATCAGAATAGATATAATGTATCACAATCAGTGCAGTAATAGTCAAAGTTGGATTGACCTCACTTCTTTACTGAATCTTAATTTCTTACTCTCACCTTTTGCTTACAGGGCAATTTTTATTAATACCTATGTGCAGCGTGTTAGTAATCTAACTGGAATAATTATGCTGCATTAATGTTATGAAACAGGTTCATAGTTCTATAAGTGTAGAGATGAGTAGAAAAACCCTGAAACTACTCAGAAATCTTGATCCCCCCAAAAACCACCAAAGGTAACCAAAAACTAAAAACTAAAGTAATAAAAAAAAAGACTGAAAAGATTTCCCATCTATTCATGCTTACAAGCAATATTGTGTGATATCCCTTAGATAAACTAGAAATTTTCTGTAGCCAAGCCATGAAATGAAACGTTTTGTGGCAGAGAAATTTTTGGACTAGTGCAATTTTCCTACAGAAAGCTTGATATTTAATATTTCTGCTTTTGATTTTACTCTGATTTCTTACTTTTATATTGTTTCAGAAATAAATGCACTTTAAATAGCTAGGATTTTAAGCGTTTTTGAGGAAGATGGCATTTTCTCAAGTAGTCGTCTGCCGCAAAATGTCTCATATTGTGCAGTCACTACACATTGATATAAGAGCATCAGCTAGTTCACTGCACTGATCAGATGATGATGATGGTGATGATGATGAGTGAACAAAGGAGGAAGGGGGAGAGCAATTATGGCCGTGATGATGCTAATGATGTTTATGATGAGAATAACAATGAGCACTTGGTAATGCTGATAGTGAAATTGAAGGTGGTAAAGGTGATATTCATATCGCTTTAGAATATCATGTTAGGCAAAAGAAAGTAATTTGGAGGGTTAACTGAGCCATATAAAAATCAAATCTGTTTTCCTGTTTTCCTGTTTGTGTATTTTTTCCAAATTTGATAAGTTCTTTTCTAGATGAGTCCCTGGTTCTATCCACCTACATTATTTTGTATTCCGTAAAAAAGGATTCATGATGAAAAAAAAGGAATAATCCAGCCGTAACCCCTCCGCATAAAAATATCTACATCAACTTCAACAAAAGACCTCAAATTTTAAATCTTTTCCACTGAAATCACATGGCACTATAAATTGAAGTTTTGCAAGGATCAACATCAATTGAACCTTTTAAAAGTTATCTCCATTATGCTGGATAATCTAAAATCTAGATCTATATCTGACTCTTAGTGTGAGAGAGATTTAAAGACAGAACATGCTCAGCATCCATGTACATTTTTGCAGATACTGATAGCATCATCATTTCAGTGGTCCACTTGAGTGAAAGTAAAATGTGATCATCTGCATATTTTACTGTGGAATGCTTTTTCCATTATCAATCCTACATTTAAATTTGTATATGATTGCAGAAATAGGTTTTGGAAGCTCTGTTTAGTCAATCTTTGCCCTGGTTCGCATTATATCAAATAATATCTTTAAAAGAATGTGGTTTTCTCTGATAGCTTAGTTTAACTAGTTATTCGCTCATATTTGTAAGCATCAGCTGTAAATTAAATATATTTTAAAAACTTTGCATAATATACACAGCTTTGGCATACATATGAGATACAATAGAATCAAATATGTCTTAACCATTTCACAATTATTTTTAAATCCATCCACTCTGCATTTTCACTGCTAATCTGAGATTTCAACAAAATCTCGCTACAATTTTCCCAGATCTTTTAAGTTCACATGTGTGTCATCTGCTGTCCGTCAAATGACTGATGCTAAGATTACTCAAATTTCTAGTTTAATTGACCTCCTGGTATCTGGGTTTTTTTTTTTTTTCATGGAGAAAATAATGGTAAATCTCAAGTCAGTTAAGGTTTAAGTATTTAAAAAAATTAATCTGTCTGTCAAAAACATTGGCTATGGGATAAGAAGACAGCTTTCCCTTAGATTTGTGGAAATAGTGGTGTATTATCATAACTGTATTCAACAAAAGTACACACCATCAACTTTGACTGAAGAAGATTGTCCAATATTGCTGGTAGATCCAAGCTGGTTTGGTGCCTTGTATCTGTTTACATTAGAAGACAAATTCACTTTTTGAAAAAACCTTGGTAAGCCGTTTTTTTTTTTTGTAGGTGTTGACATAACCAATAAGATAGAGTTTTAAAATATCTTTATAATAAAAATAAATAAAATTTATTTGTTGTTAATATAAATATATTTTAAAACTCTACCTCATTTAATGAGGAAACCTGTGATTTTTAGATTCAATGACTAGTTTGGAAAAATTGTGATTTTTATATGTTATTGAAGCCCAATAAATTCCCTTTTAACTTTTTAAAAAAATATATTAATATTTGGCCGACATATGACTCAAAATCTAACACAAGGTTGGGAAACCAGAAACAGAGAAATGCACTTAAAGCTAAGGTTAGTTTTCGTGCTAAGTTTCAGGCATCTTCATATAAATAGCAAAAATTACTCTTTATAGTTGCTTTTGGGCTTTGAAACTTTTTGACATGACAGAAAAATGGCAGATTGTTCATGAGATTCAAAAAAGCAGGCAAAAAGAAATTATTGATGATTTTTGTGTTAGAGGACTTATGGCTGAAAACATTGTTTTAGAACATAGGCCTAAAATCCTATCTTTTTCTGTCTTTTTTTCCATTTATCTCTCCTTCTTCTCATCTTTCGCTCTTCATCATTCTCTTTCTCTATCTTTTCTTTCCCAATCTCTCTGAACTCTTTCTCCCTCACTTCTATTTATGTACAGCACTGCATATGACCATCTCTCTAGCACTTTTCCCCTCCATTTCGTGAAAAAAGTTGACTTGATTCTTTTTTCAATTGAAGTTATAGTACCTTTCACATTCGCTTCTTTCCTGCCGAGGACTTGATAGCAACAATGTATCTTCACTAGTCATGTCCATCATAAAGCCTAATTCTGCGTTGCCACTAATGAGGCTGAAATAGAATACAGCATGATGGTTCTTGATTTTTAATAATACTTGAAATTTTATTAGAATTCTTTTTTTATCTCAAGACAAGTTTATTGTCACATTTTCATTTGTTCTCGATATTGAAGTCTAGGGACTTTCCGTTATGAAATAGGGCTTGATCCTGCCAGTTATCTTGTTGAGGTGTAATTCATTCACATTTCAGAGCACAAAAATTTCCACCTACTAGTTCATCCTTGCCCTTATGTATTATTTGTTTACAAGGTTAGATAAGTACAATATTTTTGCCTGTATTCATCTTTCAGTTACTTTTGACATAAACTCATCATGCTAACAACATAAAAGTGAAAAATTAAATTCAGTTTGATAATTACTCTCATCATCAGAAGTTGAATGTTTATGCCTACAGAATTGATGGAGAAATGCTGGGAGCTGAGTTTTTTTTTTTTTAACACATGAAGCATTGTTTACCCATTGATCTCTTTCATGACATTTCCTCTACTTGCATATAATACTACGAAGCCTGTTCAAGATGCATTATGGCTTACAAACTGCTTGGAAAAAAAGTTCTTCAATTTTTTAGATTAAAATTTTGGAGCAAAATCTCTGCATTTTCAGGTTAAAGTAAAAAGAACATAACTTATAAAAAATGTAATGATAGCATTAGAGATAAAATTTATTAGAGTAGCACTTTAAAAACCCACTTCAAAATCAAAATATGCAACACTACCGATTTGCATCATTGCAAAAGCTTTTTAAACAACTGTTGCAGCACACATTGTTTTTTGGAGTGGGCTTTCGGTATTTTCCCTCCAAAATCTACAGACTTGGCTTCAACATATAATTTGAAGTCAGTCTTTTGATGTATGTCCTAGACTTTTTAATGCCATCAAATATTTCATTAGACGTGCAGACTTCTTGGTTAAAATTTTGAACTCAAAATTGTATTTGAAGTATATCCCACCTTTTTTTCTGAATCAAAGAGATCTAAGAAGTAAATAAAAGCTGAGAAGATGCAAAAGGATCAAAGACCAATATCTGTATATTTTTAACATAACATACTTGAGAAAAGCATTCTCCAGCCTGCTGCCTTGAAGGTCGTAACTGGCTATATTGAGTTTTTTCTGGTTATGCTCAAGATAGTCAAGTAGATCCTCTACATTCCCTAATTCACTGCTAGGCAGGAGGAACAAGGATCTCTTGCGAGACTCTTCCACAAGTACGCAGTCCGGACAGAAATGTCTACACAAAGACCTAATCTTCATGGAGTCTGCTCCGCATCGTTTTTCAATATCCAGGTGATAGCCAATGCCTAGGAAAAAAAGTCATCAAGAAATACGTTTCATGTAGATTGCGGTTAAGCTTGTGAAATTTTCAAGATCTCTTTCCGTTATGACAGCATCTTATGATGCATAATTTACCACTTCCTTATTACATCCTCAGGTAAAGAAAAGTCAGAAACAATAACTAGCATGAATGTGAGGTTGACTTGAATATTAGCAATGCTTGGCATGAATGTCTTTTTTAATAAATTATAGGCACCTTTTGGGATTCTAGCATACGAAGAATGCTAATAAAAATGAACTTTATAGAATGCTACAGTGAGGTCACAAAGATGCCCTAAAGAAGTTGAAATGTGGAAAGAGTGGGGGGAAAGGAAGAAGGAGTGAGCAGTCCTATTTCCAACTGGGATGGGAAAATATAGTGCTTGATCAGACTCACAAGAATTTTCTCTCAAATGAATTGACAAGTTTCTATAGTCAAGGAAAGTGTGTTTATTTTTATGTCAGCCTTGTTGTTTGGGAAATCCGAACATATAACAAATGTATCTAAGCTTTGAAACAAATATGACAAGCTGATCTTGACATTTGTCAAAAGTTTCATGAAGACACTATAAGTCAAGCCTATAATAAGCACTTACCTGTCGATCCTTTTCAATCCATTTTAATGTTCATTGTTTATTAAAACGGAAAAAAATATCACTAAAATGAGAAAAGAAGGCACTCATCTTTATGGTTACTTAAATTACTCAAAATCAATGGTTTTAGAATCAAGGGGCAAAAAAAAAGAGATTTAAAAATTTTAAAGTTTATATACATTTTATATTCTTCATTGTACTTGTTTTATAGCTCGTCACCTCTAAATATAAAGTTGTATAGATTAGGAGATAAGATGGTTTTTTTGTTTGGTTTTTGGGTTGCTTTTTTTTTTAAAAGATAAGGTTAACGAAATTAATAATACATTTTAAATCTTACAGTTTTGAAGTTATCTATGTTAGATAAAAAGGCAGACAGTGGTGCATGTTTGGTTTCTTCCTTTTTAAAAATTGATCTAATTTGCTATAATAATCAAAATGCACTCTAAATTGTTCCCTTATGTCTTTTTCAGAAACCTTGGTATCCAACAGTCTCATCCACAAATTTTACCTACAAATCAAAAGGAAAGCTCTTTAAGATAAAAAAAAAGGAACGTGGAATATTTTATACTGATCAAAAGTGTCGTGGGAATTTGTACTTTTTTTTACATATCAGAAGCATGATGTAGAGTCATCACATTAAAATCATGCTCCAGAAGATGCTGTTCTATTGCAGGCTTCTCCCTAAGAGTGGGATAAGGACAATTAAAAGAGGAAATTGTCGAGTTTAAACTCTGCCAGCATTGAAAAATACAACCACTGCTGTTGCTAATCACAACATTCTTTATACCCACCAAAGAAAGTCTTGACATATTGCACACTACCAGAGCAGTGGATATGTCCATCCAGGAAGATTGTGATGCGGTCACCAATCATCTGAGCCTCGGTCATACACAACGTACTGATAATTACTGTGCGACCCTTGGAACGGGCCTTTATAAGATGCCACAGGCGTGTTTTGACATGACTGTCCATATCTTTAGTTGGATCTTCAAGTATCACAAGCTAAATATGCAGACAAAGAGAAGACATTGCAAGAAAATGTAACTTTTGTGTAAAAATCTTTTTGAGTATTTGTGTGTATGAAAAATGCTGCTTCACATGTAAATGTTTTAATATGATAAATTCATTCTAAAAAAAAAATAAACTGAGATCAGAAGAGAAAAATGTCCCTACTGCGGAGTGCAGAGTATCATTGATCATTAAGTCACTTGCAGATCAGCCTAAAAAGTCAAAATATTTTTGTATATGTTCAAGAGCAACATTCAACAGGACCTTGTAAAACCATTCATATTAAGAGTACACTGTCTTCAAATTTCCTAAGGTGATTCTAATGAATCCATCAACAGGTATCAATAAATGATTAGTTCTCTTACCTTACTGTCACCAGCGAAGGCAAGTGCTACTTTCACAGAGGCTTGATCATCCTCGCTCAACTTCCAGAATTGAGTATCAAGGACTTCCTCCAAACCAGCATCTTTCACCAGTGCATCCATTTTAACCTTATGTCTTTGCTGGTAGTAGTGCCTCAGCTTTCAATGTTTGAAGCATTTTTTTTAATAGAAGATGGAGTAAGAAATCTCGACACTAGAGTATTATTGATTTATCAGCCATAGATGAATACCAGGCGTGCTGCTTTTTATAATTTTTCTTTTAATAATATAATTTGTGAGCCTTGTTGGACAATCTGACTACTGCAAGTATTAAATTCTTACATACACCACTGAAAAAAAAAGCTGGACCTCACGGTTCTTTCGTTTCAAAACTTATTTTATATTTTGCTTACACTTGTCAGAGACCAACAAAAATTTAATAGGTAAAGTCATAGAAAACCAGCTATGTATCATGCTAAAACAAAGTTTCTTTCTTTTTTATAGAAACGATAATTCACCTTTGTTATCTAAACGAATGTTGGGTTTTTAATATGGGCACATATTTGTCTTGAGATCTAAAGAAGACCAGTAGTCTGTGTAACATTTTACATCAAAATAATGCCTTCTGCAAGTTTGCATCATTGCATGCATACAAACAAGCAGTGGCATATCATTGGTATAGTTCTATCATTGGTATAGTTCTATCATTGGTATAGTTCTATCATTGGTATAGTTCTATCATTGGTATAGTTCTATCATTGGTATAGTTCTATCATTGGTATAGTTCTATCATTGGTATAGTTCTATCATTTTACAGGATAGTATGTTATTGAAGAACGCATAAATCTTCATAACTTTAAAAAAATCCTAATGATTTTACCTTAAAGAAAACCCAAAAGTTTTCACGCACTGTAAGGTTCATGAACACCCCCTTGGTGTTTCGAGGACAGACTCCACAGTTCCTCAAGATCTTAGTGGAATCCTTTCCACAGTCTAGACCAAACACAGTGGCTCTCCCTGATTTTGGCTTTGATTCACCTGTAACAAGAGAAAAATCAGTGACTTCATTTGCCTTCGCATTGCCCAAAAAAAAAGAATTTGTACTTTGTTGTCTCCTTTTACAAAGAGGGTTGTATTAAATGTGTGTCAAGTGGTTGGAGTAAAATCTCACTTTTTACTCTAATAGATGAAGCTTGGACTGCTTTTGACAATCACTAATTTCATAAAAGTTATTTTACCATTTATAAAAGGCCAGTATGCATGCAGCATTGACAGAAGAAGCAGAAAAAGAAGAAGAAGAAGAAGAAGAAGAAGAAGAAGGAGGAGGAGGAGGAGGAGGAGGAGGAGGAGGAGGAGGAGGAGGAGGAGGAGGAGGAGGAGGAGGAGGAGGAGGAGGAGGAGGAGGAGGAGGAGGAGGAGGAGGAGGAGGAGGAGGAGGAGGAGGAGGAGGAGGAGGAGGAAGAGGAGGAGGAGGAGGAGGAGGAGGAGGAGGAGGAGGAGGAGGAGGAGGAGGAGGAGGAGGAGGAGAAGAAAAAGATACAATTCTTCGGTGATAATCATGTATACCTTATCATAGATTGACACTCATATCTTACCATATATTACCATTCATATCTTACCAGAGATTATCATTCATATCTTACCATAGATTAATACTCATATCTTACAATAGATTACCATCCATATCTTACCATAGATTACTGAAAGAACTGACAGTCTGCCAGAGTGTTCCATGCCCACAGCCACCGACACTTCTCCCTCTGGGACCACCCAGTTAATGTCTTCCAGAGGCTCCAGACTGCTGTCCCCAACTGTGTTGACCTTTAACAAAAACGAAAAGGGAACATATTTTTTATGTTTTTATCAATCTGCACCATTACCTCATGGCATTGTTTGATAAGTTACTTTTAATATGAAATAGTTTTTGTCATTGACTTTTGATTTTAACTTGATCAGCATTCATACTGTACAAAATATGGCAATCAAGTCCTAAGAAAATTGATCAGATGATTTGTAATAACTTTCCCAACACCTGGAAGTTATGAAATTCATCAGTTGAGGAACTATATAAACCCTTTTACCCATTGAGTGGCTTTCTTGTTGTAAAATTTGCATGAATGAAAAAGATTGATCTTGCTAGTACAACTTAAGTACAAGCAATTTGTGAGAAGGAGGCTGCTTTTTCTTTTTTGCCCATGCTATGAGAGTTCTCTAGAGTAACAAAATGGTCAACCAATATTCTGGGAGACATTTAATCACCCAATTTAAAAAGGTGTGGCTCCTTAGATAAATGTGCAGCTTAAGTCCATTTTTTCCAAGCGGAGCATCAAACCAACGACCTGCTGCAAAACACAAAAATTTGTTATAAATTAAATCTCCTGTTGTGTCCAGATGCTTATCAAGACATCAAACCCACAGTGTACATCAAACTGATGATGTATCTGGTTAAAACTGTATCCTCTGCATACAAGAGAAGTATTGATTATTTGAAATAGCTATTTACAACAAGGTAATCTCAGACAATTACAGTACACTAAACAAGCCTCAATCAAGCAGAGCAAGACTGCAAATATGCAAATCTCTCTGGAAGTCTAACCACCGAAAAATGTTCCTCGAGGGAAGAGTAAGATCAAAACGTAAAAAAAACTCTGCCTTTCCTCAAGCCTTTTGCAAATGCAGCAGCTTTATAAGGCTGAAATGTGCAAACCTTACTGCTCACTTTCTTGATTTAAAAAAAAATTGTTTATGATGCTCTTGGTAAGAAACCAACTGATTAGAGTCAATGAGAGGCAATTACAGGCCTTAACTGAGATCTACTTTAGATTTACAACTTCTGCAATAGTTATTTACCTAAAATAAAGCAAGCTCTTATTCATGGATAGAATAAAGACACTCAGGTGAATTACCCTGCTTTGGTTTATCGTAGACTCCAAGTTTTCCTTACAACACTAGATATATAGTTAATCCATATTCATCATCTTGACTATATATAGCTGTTCGGCAATGTTTCTTTACATATTGATTGATTTTTCCTAATCAGTCTTTCTGCCAAATAGCATTTGTGCATGATTATTTAAGACGTCTTCATTCACCATTGCATGCTTGACACTATCAACATTCAAACATAGATGTAGGACATGGTAAAAGGCCATTAATTCTTGAACTAAGGGATTAAAAACCACATTCATTTTCAAATACAGTTTTGAAATAAATGAAGTTTTTTACTGTTATTGTCATTATCATACCCAAAAGGAAATGCGTCATTAGTCTAAAAAAAAAAACAAAAAAAAATGATGAAAGCTTACATGTTCAAAGACAACGCAAGGGTTTTCAATGTCGGGCTGATCTTCATAATTTGACATATTTTGATGAAATTCAGCAGCATTTGAGGATTTCGCCCAAAGCCTTTTCATAATCTGAAATTGAAAAGACAGATTACAAATAAGAATATATATATGTATACTGTCGAAGGCTTTACATGTGAAGATGAGATAAAGCAATTCCTGAGTGAAATGAAACTGGTCTGAAACAACTAAATGTACTGTATTGCTGTATTTATCTCATCTTCCTCCCCTTGCCTTCTTGTTTATCTTCTGCCCCTTTCTCTTCTTCTTCCCTTGCTTTTCATTCACCCATTTTCTCTTTTTTCTTTAAGTGGTATGTAGAAGCAGATGTACAAGAGAAAGGATATCTTACGCAACCCTGCGCTATATTTAGGTTTACATGTGTTAAAGGCCAGCATTTCAGGGCAGTTTAAAAAAAAATTACCACGACATTCCTAATTAATCAATTAACATGAAATTTGGCCATGCAAATTTAAAAAAATATAAATTTAAAATAAAACAAATTTGAATGTAGACAATTTTTTTTAATAACTGCCCAAAAGAAAGAATCCATTATGAAATTTGCTTGCATGTGAAAGATCTTCACTAGATCTAGATCTTGTGTGGCTATTTCTCCCAGAAGTGACTTCAGTAAAAAACTTGTAAAAAAAAAAGTAGCGACTCTTTTCCATTCCAGTCTCCACAAATTTGAAACTAAGATGCCGTGCTTACATAGAGGGTTTCCACTTAAGCGATAAACACAATAGCGGGCGAGAAAACAATTATTAAAGGCCATCCTGTTTGCTGCACGGGATCGGCTCCCCGAGAAAATTGCTGATCCCGTGTAATGCACTGAAAAATCATTCAGTGAGATATAAGAAGAAGCAAATTGTCTCGGTGAGAGTGAAATTTTTCTTTAAACCTTATAGCTGAATCAATATGGTTAGAATTTACCTGAATGGCAAAGCTAACTAAAATAATCAAGATTTTCATCTGTTCTTGTTGCTAGTCATTATGTCAGATTTGGAGAAAAAAATTGTAACAGAAAGATAATGAATATATATATATATATATATATATATATATATATATATATATATATATATATATATATATGTATATTATATGTTCTGTTCCTTGGTTGCAATATATATATTTTGGTGTAAATTGGACTTGTCTATATTTTTTTAACTCTTTATGCTGAATTAAAACTTGTATTACATTAAGTTATCGCCTTAAGATAAGTTAACAAACTAGTTAGATCTTAATTCACTGAACCAAATGGCTTTAACGCCTTCTGTGGACTCATAACACTTGGTAGTAGTGCAGCTCGTGATGACACACTAGATCACAACTTACTGAAAAGCCAGTGATTTGAGTCCCACCTTATATTGTATGCTTTGCGTTCGACTACGTAGAAAGACAACCAGTGCTGCCACAAGCAAGTGCATAGGTGTAGAGATGAAGAGCAGAAAAAGATCGACATTCATCTGCGCAACTTTGCTCAGTAAATCCATATCTTCCGACTTGAGCTTAAGGTTGGTATCACTCCACTGTTTTTCGGTCGCTGAAGTTTGAAGCAAATGTTGTTAACATATTTAAAAAGAAATTTTTCTTAAAATAGTTTAAAAAAATAGGACTATTTCGTCCTGATAAAGACTCCATAATAGTTTTATTCTACATACCATGTGAACAAAGTACATCTATAAAATTGTGCTTCTATTGCTGTTCCATAAGCTAGTTAATTTGAAAATAAAAAAGATGAATATCTCAAGTAACACCGTGAGTCATTGAACTATTTCATTGATATAAAACTACAAATTTTAAAAATAATTATCTCTATGAGAAAAAACTTTCAAGTAAAATTAGCTGTGCTTTGATAGATAATGGACATTTTATAAGAGTGGCAAAACTTTTTCTCAATTCAGAGCTTTATGGATATCAGCTCAACAGTCCAATTTAGTCCTGAGTAAGATTAAAATTTTATATAAATCTAAGGACAAGTAAAAATTTAAACATATGATATTGATATGAACTCATGATGATGATGATGATGATGACAATGATGAAAAGGGGTGAGGATGGTGTTGGTGGTGACAATGGTAGTGGTGGTAGCGGCGGTAATAATGAAAATGATGATAGTAGTCTTAATGTTACTATTCATTCATAATACCTGTTCTCTCCAAATGCAAGGTGGAGTGTATGCCGTTTGTTGTGCCTGACACATGTAAGACCTTAAGTGCTGCTGCGAGTATGGGAGGGGGGTCCCAACAATTGTCTAGATAGACAACTATCACAAACAGTAGGCAGGTGAACATCACACATTTACTGGCTGTGGTGCTCCGTTTGAGTGGCATGATCGTAGATGAATTGGAGTCGAGAGCAAGTGAATAGTAAGGTGCACTGCTTGTAAGGCGGTAAGTCATGTCAAGAATAGATTTAGGATATAAAGAGGCTTACAGTTTTAAACTATTGGTGGTTTAAAGAAAAGTCTTTCCTTCTTAAGGCACTTTCTTTTGGTAAATTTCCACGTTTGCTTTACATTATTTCTTTGGCAGGGGGATGGGGCACAGAGAGAACTAATAAACTAAATTAAGACTCTGCCTTTACTAGATAAGTCATTTTTTGGGGGCTTCAAATTTTCAAATCTGCCTTCCTTGTAGCTCCAAACTTCCTTACTTCATTTATCGACTCTATCTTCCTCTTTATTCAGTTCTAAGACAAATCTTTAGCTTATTGCATAGTTCTTCAACTCTGCCACAACCACTTTCTTTCTCTAGCTTTTTGCCCCCATTACTATTTTCACCTTTGTGAAACAGAACGCTCCCCAGCACACAGTAGGACACAAGGCTGGCCGAATAGCATAAGTTGAAAGAAGCGCGAACAGTGACGTCCGTGCTATAGATAATGGGCACATTACCAAAGTAAGGAATGGAGAGAGAGACGGAAATGCTGTTCAGTATGAAAAGGACACAGAGCATCAGTATTGTGAAGTTGGCCGCATAGTTCAAACCCAGGGAGATTCCCATCCGTCTCAGGGTCAGCTGGGATAGAAAATTGAGGTGAATAAGAAAAACAGCCAGTGAACATAAAGAAAGAGCCTTAAATGTTTTTTTTTTTTTTTCCTTTTTTTCTCGCACAGATTCAAATCTTTTTGCATGGTATATAATGCTTGAACTATCTACCCTACAGATTAAGCAATTCTAAACTCATATCTTTCTGTTTTCTCTTTTCACCTCCCTCCCGCCGCCCTACATCCTCCTCTCTCTCCTCTCTCTCCTCTCTCTCTCTCTCTCTCTCTCTCTCTCTCTCTCTCTCACTCTCTCACTCTCTCTCTCTATATCACCCCCCCCCCCCCCCCCCTATTCGTTCACCCTTCCTTTCTCCTGATTTTTCTTCAATATTCTCTCTTTGAAACTTCTTTCATGTTACGACGGCTGATCATGAGATGCTTTAGAAAAGCTAATTTTTTTAAACATCATGATTGTATTGCATCAAATCATCAGTTCACGCTTATCTATTTGGGTTGGAAGGTTTTTGGTTTGTTTTAATTTTTTTTTTTTTTTTTTTTTTCATTTTTGTTGTTGTTGAACGTTTATTATTGATTCGTCTATTATTTATCTGCTCTACTCTCTTTTTTTTTCCAGTTTCCCTAAGTGGCTTTCAAATCTTCTGACCTGTATAATTTCCCGTTCTGCTGCAAGGACGTAGATTACAACCCAAATGATAAATGCGAGCATCGTTATATATAAAATCTTGAGAGTTTCAGTAGCCCAATAATGAAAAATGGGATCACGTCGTCGAGCGCCTTCCTGTACTGCATAATACGTCAGCGTTACATTATTCTCTCTTCCTGGAGGAGTTGGTCAGAATAATTGAGGAGGGAAAGGGCAAAAAACATTGAGTGGGGTAGGCCTAGGCCATCATAAAATTACTCCAAATGGCAAGTGAACACTTGTTTCAGTTCATATCTTTGTTTTCTTTCTTTATAATTTAATTTTTATAATTTCATTTGAGGGAAAAAAGAAAAGATGTCTTATTCAAATGAAACGTATTAACATTAGCAGCTTAAACACCATTTATTCACCACAACGTATTCCCGGCAGTAGATGATGTTTTACTTGTATCATATTCTTAAGCACATGTATGTTATGCATGTTTTTTTTTTATATAATATGTATGTTATTCTTTATGCTATGTACGTCATTCTGTATGTTATGTATGTATGTTCAGGCCGTCTAGCCTGCTTCTATCTTATTCTTTTTCTTATAAAGTGCATAGAGCATTTTAATCATTTGGATATGCGCTATATAAATGCACTCTATTATTATTATTATTATTATTATTATTATTATTATTATTATTATTATTATTATTATTATTATTATTATTATTATTATTATTATTATTATTATTATTATTATTATTATTATTATTATTATTATTATTATTATTATTATTATTACTATTATTATTATTATTATTATTATTATTATTATTATTATTATTATTATTATTATTATTATTATTATTATTATTATTATATTTGTCCCACTGTCAATTTTAATTCGTGTTTTTTTTACAAAATGAAATATTCCTTTTGGTTTGGCAAAGCGAATTTGCAAGGGAATATATTAAATCACTAGCTAAACCCATTAAAACAACTCTTGGAATTGTGGTAAAATTAAAAAACAAAAAGTGGCCAGTATTTCCGAAATCTTGCTTCTGTAGGTCAGAAGAGTACATATCGATTTAGATCCTCAATGCGTTTGAATGTTACGAAGTGTTTAGATGTCGAGTCATGAATTATTGCTAAAAGTGTCAGAAGCATTAAAGCTCGCAGGTCTATTTTGTTGAAGTAAAAGAATTTTTTTTTAATAATTTTAAACGAGTTTGCACGTATCTAAGATCTATTTTTTCCCCATCTTCAGTTTGCTCGCGACTGAATATTAATGATAGACCTAGCTTCAGTGCTTTTGAATGGTTAAGTGTGGTTTAAAAAATAAAAAACTGAAGCTCTTATCATAATTCTCATTGCAGAATCAAAATGAAATGATATTTGAAACTTAAAGTTAATTGAGATCCTTTTTGTCCGTGAAGATAAATTTATAATTAAAAGTTAATAAATAGGAAGGGAACTGAAAACGATTAAACTTGTGTTAAGCCAACTGATCAACGGGTCAATTTCACCATACAGTTAAGCTAGCTATTTTTAAATGTTAAATCCGAAACGCACTACTTCAAAATGACGCGCAGATATGAAATGTTCTATTAGTCATTATTCTGTCTCTTCAATAACAAAACCTCTTACTTGAGTGGGCGTTGACAAAAGCCTCCATGATCACTTTAGCGATGTACACATCTCCTGGACACGGTGGATCTTGAAAGAAGGAACAAAGGATAAAATACAGTAAAAAATTTGTTGATAATAAAATAAGATCGGTTTCACGCATTGAAAGATACTGTAATTATATGCGACTTACTTTTCAAATGGGAATTATTAATAACACAACATAGCAATTGTTTTTGCCTTTATAATATAATATTTATTCCTTTCAGATGCATTAATCTAGTAACAAAGAAAATAAGCTCGGCAATTCTGGGAGCAGGACTAAGGAAACTAAATACATGTTACGCTACTGAGCTATCCTTTTCACAATTCATATTTTCTTTTGAGTATGGAGGGAAGCTTTTAATTCTCACCCAGTTTCTTGGTTTTTACAAGGTTTTTTTTTGCTCTCTGTCTCTCTCTCTCTCTCTCTCTCTCTCTCTCTCTCTCTCTCTCTCTCTCTCTCTCTCTCTCTCTCTCTCTCTCTCTCTCTCTCTAATTCGATTATTTCTTCTCCTCCTTACCATAATTCTTCTTCTTTTTTTTTTTACATATATTTCTTTATTTAACTCTGCCTCTTATTCAACTCTTCCCATTCTAAATTTTCGCTTTTCTTTTCCTCATCCTTTTCTTACTATACGTCCCTTTTACTTCCTCTTCTTCCGTCTCCTCTTTCCCTACATTTTTTTTCCTCTGACTCACTCTTACCCTCAACTTTCTGAACAATTTCCTCCTGTTGTTACTTTTTCTTCTCCTACTCTTTTGCGTCCGATTCCCTCATTTGTACAACAGAACCCCTCCGTATCTTTCTAACAATTTCCTCCTGTTGTTACTTTTTCTTCTCCTACTCTTTTGAGTCTGATTCCCTCATTTGTACAACAGAACCCCTCCGTATCTTTCTTTATCTTTTATTTTTTTCCATCTCTAGTATATCTTTATTATCCTGCTCCTCATCTTGCCTCTTTACCCGCTCTTTCTTTTGTTTTGACCCTCGTCTTCTTCTTGCTGTTAGTTTTGTTTCTTCGCTTTTTTTCCCTTTCCATCCAATCTCCTCCCTCCCTCTCCCTCCTTTTTCTTCTTCTTCTTCTTCTTCTTCTTCTTCTTCTTCTTCTTCTTCTTCTTCTTCTTCTTCTTCTTCTTCTTCTTCTTCTTCTTCTTCTTCTTCTTCTTCTTCTTCTTCTTCTTCTTCTTCTTCTCCTACTTCTCGAATATTTTTGGTTATTACAAGTAGGGATGGTATGTTTGTAGGAAATTTTGAGGAGCACAAAGTGGAGGCTTTAAAAAAGAGCACAAAGGTAAGCATTTTGATAAAATTAAAAAAAGGCGATAGAACCACGAAATAACAGCTGGCAGACTCCTCAGAGAATTAAGCCAACAGATAACAGTACTATAACGTCTTTATGGTACTTTGTTGTTAACAGCAGTTGAGGTTATTTTAATATTTGTATCGTCCATTACACTTTTCGAAAAAAAAAAAAAGTCTAAAATATAACATGATTTCTTTTGAGACAAATTTAGAGGACAACTTACACCCTTTGTTGTAGCAAAATTCTTTGTCGTGTAAGTACGATATGATGTCCAGTACGGGGCTCAGCTGGGGATAGCTCGTTCCCGGGATAGAAAAGGCAAAGGCGTATTGAAGAACTCCCGGCTGTTGTCGCATAAAGCGCTCCATGGAATATTCCGACTGGAAGGGAACAGCCTGGTCTGAAATGTTCCAGGGAAGAGTTGGCAATGGTTCATTCACTGATTGACTGAGATAGTTATTGATAGATCAATACATTCTTTCATACCATTTATCTGGATTATCTTACGGCAAGGATATGCAAAGTTGTAACACGGGATGAGACATTGCATTGCTAAGTTGATGAGCGGCAACAGAGATTTTTTCGAAGTGATCACATATCACTCTTAAGAAGGTGTTCTGAGGAATATAAGCTACTCCTTGAGATAGAAGTAAAGAAGGCAGTCTAACAACGAAAAGTGCCTGACCTTGCCACGGCAAAGCGATGGGTGTCGTTTCGAAGTGTAGGCTCGATTCTTGTCCATTCAATCTGTCCTTATGTTTCCACGTCTTTCATATTTCTTGTCATTTTCGAGTTAGATAGATCTAGATTTGTGATCGATGCTTTCATCACTCAAGACCTGAAGCAACTGTAAAAAAAGACGCCGTGTGCCTCGTTCTCTCCCATCCCCTTACCCTTAAGCCTCAGTCCTTTTTTCCTAACGGCTTCTACCGTTTCAGTCATCTTGACACAGCCTTACTATGATTAACCACTGTTGATTCTTCATACAGGACATATGCTAATGACTGCATTATACCAGGATCTCAAGCACGTTTAGAGGTCGTTTAGAGGTTCACCTGTCCACCATCGCACGTGAATAAATCTCATATTCTGTAAGAAATTGCACTAGACATCTGAAGTGATATCCATTTTCTAAGAATACCTCATTTTCTTCTAGGAACTCGTTCATCTAATAATGAACGAGTAAGTTTAAGATTTCTCCTTTTTTTTTTTTTTTTGATTTTTGAAATACATAGTGCAGTGCATAAGTTATCCGACATTTTTTTTAGTTAAGAACTTTATCATTAGGCTTTTTGTGAGATTGAAAAACTCTCATATACAAGTTTCTAAACAGTGAAAAGCAATGCTTATTGTCATCATATAATTTAAGAGTGGCCTGAACAGGCTATTCATTCTCAGAACCCAACTGATTGAGAGATGCTTAGCCCTGATCAAGTTCACAACATTGATATAAATTATGCTCTTTAAATATTTTAACTCTGTCGAGTGCTGTGTGGCGCTCGCTTCACATTGACCTAATAACAGAAAATCGAAGAAGAGACGACTTTATATTTTAGCGTGTAACATTAAATTAACGTAAATGCTCTTGTTATTCAAACAAGACTTTATTAACTAACTATTGGAAATTATGAATTGATAAATGAAATTGATATCAAAGCTTGACTATCGCAGTCGTGAGTGTGAGCGGAAGTTCACTTGTCTTTTTTGTTGATCTCTGAATTGGAAGTGGCTAGATCGTCATCTCAGAAAGGAAGTGGCTAGGTCGCCACAATATATATATATATATATTTAAAAACCACATTGGAGGCGAAAAACAAGGAATGGGTCTATGGAGAAGCCGTCGTCTTAACCAGATTAAAAAAGTTGAATTTAAGAGGGGGAAAACAACAAAACAAAACCAAAGAGTATGGAAAAAATTTGGAAAATGTTGAAGATAAACAGCTCACAGATAATTACATCAATGTTTAAAGTTGTTAAGCTATAAAACCAAAAACCTCTAAAGACAGAGGACGTCACAGGTAAAGTCGCAATAAACTCAAATGATAAGTTAACTATAATTACTATTTACTTGTACACGTATTTCAAAGAAATATTCTACTACAAAAATATAACTCGCTTTCAAACACTACATATATACATGGATCAGCCCAAATCGAACAGTTTTATCAGAAGAGACCTAGATTTGTTTCGGCACACTGAACAACAATAGAGCACAAGGTGGAGTTGGATTTTTCGAGAAATTACAAAGAGTATTAGATGAAAAAATTGTCCAAATATTAAACAATACATTAGAAAAAAAATAAAACAAAACAAGAAAAAAAAAAAAACGAAAAGAGCTACCAAAAAATAAAAATCACGCAAATACATTGCAATTTTCAAGCGAGGTAAATTAAAAGGACTCTTCACTCCTACACTCCTAGAAAGATGAAAAAAACCTGAACACAATAAGCAAAGCGCTATCGAGAGGATAAGAATTAAAATGAGGCCTGGATTGATCAATATCATGATCAGTGCACTCTTTATCTAGGACAGAACACTTAAGTCGTTGTATTGGCTGAAAAAATCTGCCATAAAAATAAATGCGCGAATGGAGAAAAGATCACAGACATGTCAGCAGCTTTCTATTAGTGCTGGATCGCATATATTATTTTATGAGACTCTAGCATAAGATGCAGGACATTAGAACCTAACAAATGGTACAGCAGGTCTACTGTTTGTATTGTTCAGCTCTTTACTATCTGGAATAACGTAAACGCAAATGCGAGGAGACAGTCGCTGCAAATTTTACTGCATGAAGATTTGCTGCTGCTTTATATGGTTTTTGGCTTTGCATCGTCGTGGATCCTTAGATTTATCGTCTTGCCACTTGCAAAGATACAATGAGGACGTAATAAACCATGCTATTTCAATACTGCGTAAATATAATTATAATGCTCAGATCTTATGACCTTACCTAATCGATGCAGGATATAAATTTACTTGTAATACCTTCGAGTTTAAGCGCTATCACCTTGAAAAGCAGAACCCATCTACTATCCATATCAAAAGTAGACATTTCTCTGTTTAACAAACAGAAAAATATCATCAAAGAATTCTTACTAAAGACTCTGAGATCTATCACTTTAAACAGAAACTAGGGGAGAACATTTCTGCTGAAATACATACAAAGGCAGCCGGGGCGCTACTGAGTTCTGAGGCGGAGAAGATACAACCCGTTCAAAAATACAAATACACCTGTTTTATGTATCTCATTCTGGAGACAGACGAAATTACTAGAAAAATGTTCATGGCTGGCCGTAGAGAGAACTCTGAAAAGATTGTACACAAAAAGCAGATGTCCTTTCTTGGACACATAAACATATAAACAGGAAAACATTGAAATAGAGAGTGATTTTAAGAGAAAGAATGCTCAGCAAATGAAAGTGGCAGACAAAGCTCCTATATCTCCAACGTCTTCAACGCGACAACTTGGGGCACAGAGAGCAAATCAGACATCATCAGAACGACAGAAATACGTGAAGATTGGAAGCAAAGAAAAGACGATGTCTGTGACAGAGCGATCACTTAGGAGATTCTCAATAGTAATTTTTTTTTTTTTTTTTTTTTTTGAAGGGGGGAGGTGGGTTGTTAAGTTTTAGATATCTGTGCTTCTCTAGGAAAGCACAAAGTTACGTATAAAGTTTTTAACTAAGGCGCATTTCTTACACTCGTTTATCCCAGTAGGCAGACCGTTCTGGAGCAGGATCCGCTCAGCCTCTTCCATCAGAGCTTCAATCAACGGATATCTGGGCGCGTAGCCGATAAAAACAACACCGTCCGTAGGAGAACCGCTGAGGACCCAGTCCCGAGCTATCTCCAAGTCGACAGGTGCACTGGTGGCGTTCGTAACTTTGAAAGGAAATAGGCTCCGCAAAATAGCGCATCCGATAATGAAATTAATGAGGATACCAAAATAGATGGCCAGCACCCAGGGCCATTGGTGCAGTAAAGATCGGTAGGTTTTCCAGAAGAGGACGTAGAGGATTTTCAAAGTTTGCCTCAGCGGGTGGATAATGAACTCTTCATTGGTACTCGCTTCCGCTTCAGGGGAAAAACAACTCGAATCACCCTCGGTGGTTCTGGAGTGTCTACTGGAAAAAGCTGACATATTCGTCCCGTCTTTAAATATTGCGCAGATCTAAAAAAAATATCTGTACTTAATACTGTTCTTTGTATTTATAAGATGGGCCTTACATAGTTAATTTGTGCGAAAGGTTCAAAATGAATTTGTGCCATTCTGTTTTAATATAGTCCACAGAGTCACTCACAATAATTATGTGGTGCTGAATATTTATGCAAGATCTACGACGTGGCAGGCTCATCCATAAGCTATAATGTAATATTTGTTATTGTTGTTATTATGAATAATAATAATAATAATAATAATAATAATAATAATAATAATAATAATAATAATAATAATAATAATAATAATAATAATAGCGTCACCATCATCATCATCATCATCATTACAATCATAATTATTGTTTTACTTTTCTTAAATTTACTTAGTCTTAAAATCTTCATACATACAATAAGATTATGAAAGGTAAAAGGTGTACCGGGGTATTCTCCTATTTCTTCAAATCTAGGTGTACATTTAGATCTAGATGTACATTGTTAATTTTTTCGAAATCTTAAGATTGAGTTCGTTCATGATTTTAGAATATCGAGATTTAGCATAGACCTGAACATAGGGTATTAGGCTACTGATTTCTAAATTTAATAAACGAAGATTTCTATGCCCTTTGTTTTGATCTAGATAAGATCTCTATTTACGATCTAAGATAAATTTATCTCATAAATTCGATAATTTGATTCTACTTTAAGATCTAATCTAGATCAAGCAAAATATGAATATAACTTAGAATCTAAGTTTCACTATTAATCATAAGGATGGAATGAGCTCGACTTAAATTTTCTTTTGTTTTTTTTTGTCCCATGTATCTTGTACTTAACCGCTACAATCACAAGCCTCTAAAGAAGAAAACTTTTGTAGTTATATATTATTGTTGTAGCTCCTCTCATTAGTAACCTGACCTTAAAAAAACCCAGAATGACAGTTGCATTGTGCTTCTCATTTACGACTCCTAAAACGAAGTTATATTCAGTGCACAAAGGTGCACACTGGTGCAATTTGCCCAAATTCTCATCTAGGCCTAGGTTTAGATCATTCTCTTCGCTTCTTCCTAGCTGTAGGCCTACTTGAAAAAATGGACATGCAAACATTAACGTTACAAGCTGTAAACCCCGTTTTACGAATGGGACCATGGTGTCAATTTGCCGGGTCTCGGGTGTATCAAATAGGCTTGTAAAATGTCTTGAAATCTATCCTTTTACTTAAATAATCCAAATAATTATATGCCTCCACCTACCCATCTTTATCTAGAATCCAGATATCTCGGTTATTCTTATTCGCAACACAAAATTTAGATAAAGGAATATAGGAAATCGACTAAATCTATTCTTTGCCGATACGCGATTATGTTTTTAGTTCGGTAAAGTTGCAGATATCGGCCCACCTCACGTCGGACGTCACAACTGAATGTTTCCCGACAAAATCGAAACTTGTAGTTTAATGGGATTTTAGAGCAACACAAAAATGGTTATATCTTGAAAAGTATTTGTTTGCGACGAATAAAACCTTCATAATCGTGTACAGCATATCAAATTTATTAAGGACGATACAATTTTAAAGCTTATGGTGAGAAAGGCAAGCTCAAAAACAGGGTGTATAAAATCAAAAGACGGAAGCATCATCATGGAAAAAAGACAAGACACTTGAAAGGTGGTCGGAATGCATCAGTGAATTGTTTGATGATGATAGAAATGAAGATCTAACTCTTCAGGATATCACAGAAGGCCCAGAAATTATGAGAGAAGAAGTAGAAAATACAATAAAGAACATGAAAACAGGGAAAGCAACTGGACCAGATATGATATCAACAGAAATGATGCAGGCTCTAGAAGGTATAGAACTAGACGCCATAACCAAAATGCTAAACACAATATATGACACTGGAGAAATACCAAAAGAAATGCTACAGTCAATTTTCATTGTCTTACCAAAAAAAAACAAGGAGCGACAGAGTGTGAACAACATCGTACAATAAGCTTAATGAGCCACATGACAAAAACACTCTTGAGAATAATAATGAAAAGAATAAGAAACAAGGTCTACAAAGATTTAGCAGACAATCAATGCGGATTTATAGAAGGTAAGGGAACAGCAAATGCAATTTACATTCTCAGACAAATCATTGAAAGGACCCTAGATGTAAACAAAGACCTGTATGTATGCTTTATTGATTATATAAAAGCATTTGACAGAGTAAGACATGAAGAAATCATTACCATTCTGCAACAACTAAACATTGATGGAAAAGATCTAAGGATAATCAAAAACATCTACTGGGAACAGAAAGCAGCAGTAAGAGTTGAAGAAGAAACGAGCAACTTCCAAAATATCAAACGAGGAGTGAGACAGGGATGTGTCCTATCCCCAAACCTTTTCTCCCTGTATAGCGAAATGATCATGAGACAGATAGAGGAAATAGAGGGCTTGAAGATAGGTGGACATAACATTAACAACATAAGATACGCCGATGACACGGTATTAACAGCAGACTCGGAAGAGAAATTACAAGAACTTCTCAACAAAGTAGTGGAAGAAAGCGAAAACAAAGGACTGGAACTAAACAGCAATAAAACAGAATCAATGATAATATCGAGGAAAACATCAATACCAAAATGCGAAATCAAGATCAAAGAAAACACCATAAAACAAGCCAACTCATTCAAATACCTTGGAACACAGATAACATCAGATGGTAGGAACCACCAAGAGATAAAAAGTAGAATTGCTCAAGAGAAAGCCTCATTCCAGCAAATGAAATCCATTATGACAAACATAAAGATGTCAATAGTAGTGAGAAAAAGAATTCTAGAGGCTATTCTATGGGTGTGAGGCATGGACAATTGACGAACGAATGAAAAGATCCTTGGAGACAACAGAGATGTGGTTTTTAAGAAGAATGATGAGAATACCATGGACAGCGAAGAAAACAAATGAAGAAGTCTTAACAGAAGCACAAACCACAAGACAATTAATGACCAAAATACGAAAAGGACAAGCAAAATTTGTTGGTCATGTCATAAGAAGAAACCAACTAGAACATTTGGTAACAACAGGAAAATTTGATGGAAAGAGAGGCAGAGGAAGACCAAGAGAAAAGATGTTGGACAGCCTGGAGAACTGGATGACCATTGGAAAACCATCCGAGATGATCAGAGAGATGAGCTGTAGAGTTGGTTGGAGGTCCTTGATCGCCCACGCCAGCCGGCATGGCACATGAAGAAGAAGAATGGTGAGTTGGACCGATATCTGCATACCTTTAATTCCTTTTAAACGCTTTTTAAAAAAGCTCTGAATATTCGCATTAAGTTCATAAAAAATCACTGTCTTGCGGGAATTCTTAGCCGCTCAGTTTTTTAAATCTACATAATGAAGGTTTTAAAATTTTGCAAGCCTAAAAGTAAAATCTAGATATCTCATTTGTAAATCTTAACCTTTTGATCTGAATCCAGCTACTGTAAACATCTAGGCCCTATATCTAGAATCTTTGTCGAAGCAACCTTTTTACTTAGATCCTACAGTAGATCATGTTGAACTAGATCTATTCCAGACAGTTTTAGATCTGCCGCCGCCTACATCGAATGCGTACTTTTAGTTTCATTCTTGCCCTATCTTTCCAGATGTGCTTACAGGAAATAGTTCGCACATTCGCCTTTTCCTTTGAGAAAATAATAATCACATTTTTGCCTTAAATTTTGGAAAAATATTATTTTGGTGAAAAATAATATTTCCACTCCAATCTTTAGGACACTAGCTAAAGCTAGCCACTTTATGCCAAAACTGTCGTTCCTAGGTGGTCTAGAAAAGCTCGGTTAGATGGTCCTCATTTTTCGTTCAGCTTCATTATAGATAGTTTAAAAATAATTATGAAAGTGGACAAAGTACATGACAGTACAAGGGAAGGATTTTGTTATTATTGCTAACATACCCTACTCAAAGGTAATTGCTGAGGAACCTTTCAGAAATAAACGTATTCCTGAAGTCGTCTAAAGAAGTTATTTAGAGTAGGCATAACCGTAAATTACAAAGCTCAAACATAGGAGCAGCTTTTTTTGTTCATTTGTAGATAATTCAAACTGAGTTTTGAAAAGGAATTAAATCTCAACTAAGTAATTTACGCCTCTTATGAGTTAATCAAATCGAAGTGTTACTTACAGTTTAACTGCTTTAAACTTAAAAGATTTAATCTGTTTTTGGATCACAACCGGGAGTCTTAATAAGTGAATGTCTTCAGATACGAAAACTTCAATATTTCAAGATAAGAGCTGCGGCTCTGAATTACTGACAGTCTAAGAGGTGTCGAACCTTGACTAAAACCATGTATCTTAGGTTCCACAATGCTGCCTATAACCTCCCCTGCGGGGTAGGAGGAAGAACGTTTTATTTTTAGATTCAAGCTCCTCATCTCCCAAACTAATCGAGCACCGGGTGATTTGACTTTAAGTGACTTAATTTCTTAAGTAGAATTTATCTGCTGGTAGTTTCAGAGCTTCGTGCTGCGTCAAGGTGGCGCATCTCATTCTAGATGAAAAAGATGTCTTTTTCTCATCCAGTACGTTGGGTCTGCTGGTTAGCCTTGTTTCCATGGCTCCAAGCTGTTATGCTATCAATCAATCAATCAATCAGGTGCCGTGCTCTTTAACCTAGGCGATCACGACCTTCCACGCATCTCGTCCCTCGTCGCTTTCAGTGCATCTGTAATTCTTCCTACTTTGAGCCATTTTGTTTGTCCGTTCAACATTTTTTCACGCTGTTTTGAATCCCTTGCTGTGTTTTCCTTCGATCATTTCGGTTGTCACAAGATATTCTAGTTTCCCTCTTCTCATCACATGGCCAAAAAGGAGGCTTGGTGTTAACGTATTCTATTTATGAGTGATCTTCTTGTGCCTACTTCTCGTAAGACTGTTTCGTTTATTTTTTTTTTTTTTTGCAGTCGATGAGATTCGTTGCTTTCTCCGAAGGAACCACATTTCTGTGCCTCCAGTTGCTTTTGTACCTGTTTTGAAATTGTCCAGGCCTCGCATCCATACGTCAGAATGGGTTTTCAATATAGCATTTCAGGGCTCTTCTTCTTGTGTGAATTGAGAAAAGGTTCTTCTATTGATTTCATTCTCTGAAAACTCTCTTTTGCTTGCGCTATTCTTGATGCAATTTCAGTAGTGTTGCGTCCATCTCTTGATGCACTATTAAAGAACCAAAGTATTTGAATTGATCCCTTGCTTGATTTTATTCCCGTTGATAAAGATGTTGATCTGTGTACACTCATTGTTTCGAATGACGACTATTACTTCTATAGTTTTTGCTATTCAATTACTATCTTTTCTTACAACTTTCTTCTTCAACGATGTCTAATAATTGATGCAAGTCTTTTTTTTCTGCAATTAATACAGTGTCACAGCATATCTCAAGTTGTTTACGTTGTACCCCTCTACTTTAGTTCCTGGATATCTCTTTAGGTTCCGCACAATGATTTTTACAATAACAGCAGAGAGAGAAAAAGTCTGGGGAAAGCACACATCCTTGTCGGACCACCCGCTTTATTTTTTAAATAAGCTGATTTCCCCATCAACTCGCAATGCTGCTGTCTTGTTCCCAGTACATGTCTTTGATCACTTGTAGGTCTTTCCCATCTACAGTTTTTTTAGTTGTGTGATTATCTCATCATGTCGCCTTCTGTTAAATGCCTTGGTGTAGTCAATGAAACAGAATTATTTACCTCTTTTTTACTCCCACAGCTCGTTCAATTATAGTTCGAAGGATGTAGATTACATGTATTGTGCCTTTTCCCTCCTTAAAGCTACACTGTTCATCCGCTATTTCTGGTCTGATTTTGTTCCTAGCTGGCATCATGATGATTCTTAAAAGTATTTTGGTGATGTGACTAATATCACTTTCACCACTGTTCTCATAAGCGACTTTTTGTTTACAGGTGACTGGGCAAATCTCGTGTATTCTTCATAAAAGAGTTCTCTCTGCCGCTCTGAGGGTCTGCTCCATCTTGGCGGTTCTCTGTAGCCATTCCGCGCATCAGGAGAGGGGTTCCGGAATACCTGTCTGTGCCAAAGATGTTCTAATAACAGCACTAGATGCCACGGTGTATGGGTGCAGCGTGACGGGGCTAGGTCGCCGCCATTGCTTTTCCTATGCGCCCCAGCTCAGCCCGCAAGCTTGCACCACCACGGCCGACAGCCACCGGTTGATATACTTGGCGACTAAAAAATACGTTATCGCAGCACCTAAGCGCCCTGACTTTCTAAAAAGCTGCAGATCTACTTCTAGGCCTACAGGATTACACTGAAAACTTCATGTAAAATGGCTAAGTTAAAAAACAACAATTTCCAAGTGCTTTGTTTGAAAAAAAAATCCTAATTATAAGAATGCAGGAAAGTAAACTAGTTACCTAATTAGCATACATTTTACGTGAAAATTCGTTTTCAATGACATAAGTTAAAGAAATGAACGATTACAAGCAATACGGTTTTGAATGGTCATGTAGCTAGGGGTTAAAATTGAAGAAAGTAATAAAGAGCCAGATTAAAGGTTAAAACAAAACACGACTAAGAAGGAATTACGGGGCCTACCTTTTAAAGCCACTGTCCAGTCTTGCCAACAAAGCTCATCATTTGATGTCCTTAATCACAGCCCACTGAAGAGATTAATTTTGTTCAACTTCATCCTCTATGTCCATTTTCCCATCAAGATTTTTCGTTGATGGAACAGTTTTCCTGCTTCTAGAAAGCTGAAATCGTCTCAATGAGGACGGAAAGATGATTTTGTTCCACAGCAGTCTCGTGATCGTAAAAGTGATCTGAGAGTGAAGGGAAGAGGCTGGAATGTTTTTCTACGAGAAATGAAAGAACTAACCTTTGCATGTGTAATTCACATATTTCTCTGACGGCAGCGTTTCCATCAATTTTGGACTTGGCATGATAATATGAAAAGCTTTTTCACAAGTTCTAAGGACCTCAACAGCACCGTGAGATGGTACTTTTAGCTCCTCATTATTCTTCCTATTAAGGAACTTGAAATTGGTCTCCTCGCAGTGGCTCTGATAAAGGGCTGTGGTACACGAAACGCATTTAATGAGTGCCTTTACTCTGTGGCATACAAATCCTGCTGTGTATGTGAGGCACGACATCTGCCAGTCACAGTCAAGCTGCTCACAGGCGTTGACCATGGCTTGATCGACACGTATCTCTTCACACTCTATGCTGGACGTGTGCTGAATCTGAAGTTCTGGAGTGTCATCATCTAAGCTGACATTTCCGTGAGAAGAGGGTTTTATGCTATTGGATAGATCAGTGATCTCAAAGCATGCTTAAACTGCTCTGCAGACCGGTTGTTGTTGTTCCTACCACGCTGTCGTATCTCAAATAAAAATCATTGAAAAAACATTCCAGGGAAATCTTCCACTAAACATAGTGATACATGTATAGCCTATGAGCTATGTGTACTTGCTTTTTCGTTGAATTTCACCGGTTTCACTTTGTTCTCTATTATTAGATCATCTTTGATCTCTGCAGTCTCTGGTAACTGAAAATGGCGACACGTATAATCTCACCATTTCGATTGTTTTGTAGTTTTCACGATATCCATATGGCCTGCCTCTTAGTCCACGGATAGTTTGTGTTTCGTGTTTTCAGAACTAAGGCTACCCAAGTTGAGAACTATGGTCTACTCTGAATGGCTGAGAATAAAATAGCACACAGACAATTTCTAGAAGACTAATTAGAAGTATTCAGATCTAAGAATGCGGTAGTAAATAATAATTAAAAAAAAAAAAAACTGAATTGGGAGAAGCATCCTGATTAGAGAGGGATACCTAGGAAAGAAAGGTTATTTTAAGAAAAGTACTTTTAAGTCAACATTCCCTAGATCCTAAGATGAAAGAATATTACCACCTAACGAGACAAATACTGAATAATTTCAATAGTGTTTACTTGAGTCAGCTTTTTATCTTGCATATCCACCGAAATCCATGAAATAAACATACCGTAAATCTTAATCAGCAATAAGAAAGTGAGTAATATATCCTTGATTGGGCCTCAACGTAATTCCAAGAAATGTGAGTTAGAACTAGAGTTAGGTCCACTGAACACTTAAAACGGCGATCACTACCCATTCGACGGGAAAAAAAAATCCCAACAATCTAGATCTGCAAACGATATATATATATATATGATCGTCGCTACTATGGCCTTACTCGTAGTCCAACTTGGTTAGTTGTCGCCTGACGCCGCCACAAGAAGACAGAATGATTCTTAAGATTTTCTCCCAGCAGGCTTCGAATGTCAAGTTGACATTTTTGTCAACCGCCTCAGATTCAACGCCACATGCTCTCCACATAGCCCTCACCCGCCTGTGATAGCCCTGGTATTTCAACATTAGGAAGTGACCTTCGCATAAGGTCACGGGTAAAGCCATTTGACGAAATTTCCGTTAGGCTAGATACATGTACTAAAGTTATGATCTTCAATGATGGCCATCTTCAGGATTATTCATCATTTCGCGGTTGTTGTTTTTTTCAGATAAAGCATTCGCGATACATTTTCTGTTCGGAGGTTAAAGAGATGGATGCGAGAAGCGGCCATTGCGTTTGTGCATCTTAGATTTATATAAAATAAAGGTTAAAAATTTAATCTACATTCACCTGTTTCTGGTTTGTTTAACCCTGAGGTATCAATCTGAGCACTCTTTCTGATAAAATCATAATTATAAATATTATTTTTATTAATATTACATGTATCATCATCATCATTATTATTATTAACATCATGATCACAGGGCAATGCAGTCAATGTTGCACAAGTTTCAATGTTTCACTTTACCTTCACAAAGTACAACAAAGGACTTCTCTGATCTAAGGACCAGGATTCGGTCCAGTTATAAGCTCACGTTTCCGTGCCCATTCTAGAGCTTACATGGATGATTCGAGTTGTCACGTGAAACGATGTCTATCACAAATCAAAACTGTAGTCATCATCAGGATAAAAATTTTTACTAATCGTCAAATGATCCAGTTATTTAAGATGGTACAATTTAAAAAAAAAAAGTAAACTACTTTTCCACCTATACCATTGTATGTTGAAACTTCCCATGTAGGTAAAACAAATAGATTCTGGACTAAGGTGATGGCCATCATCATTTAATCATTTGTATCCTCTATCTAAGCATACACATGGAAATTTGGTGTTTCTTGAGTGAACTTAAGGACAAGATTTCTACACTTAAATTAGTCCATAAGCTTCTTAACTCAATAGGGCAAAAAAGTTTTTTTCACTTATATTATTTAATAAATGCGCTTGTATAATTTAGAGTTAGCTGTTAGAAGTTTGTGTGCAACTTGGTGTTTACAAGGAAGTACATGTATGCCAATGAAAACATTAATTTCAATTGGTAAATTCGCCTAAAAATGGATATCATAAATCTACAGCTTCTATGGAGCTCGCACTAGTACTTCCTTGAAGTTCTGAATTAAGAATTTTATTTCAATTCTTAAGATGTACATGTACTAAATAATCATTAAGATGGTAAACCTTACAAATAAAAGAAATTGGCAAGCAAATGGGCAGATGAAACAAATTAATCGTGACTGCATCAATTAGATTATTCTTAGCTGTTATCATTTTGAAAAGTGTCATTCTTATGTCTGTAAAAAAGTTATCATACATTCTGAAAAACTATAAGAAACAGAATTCAATGGCAGCAAACACCACATTTTTACCAAGGATGCGCTGCTGAATGCAAATAGCTAAAAAGACAAAAAAGATTTGAAACAGTTTGCATCATTATGAAATCTTTATTGTACAAGTTGACACACAAAATGATAATGCAGAACAAGAGCAAAATGACAAGAAAAAATGTGTTTCAATTCAAAATTTACAAGAAACTTTGCAATACCTATGCAATTTTATTACTTGTCATCGTTTTAAATTTTTATTTATCTTTTTCTTTTTTTGTGTAGCCAACAAAATCAGGTGCATGTGAGAAAAGTCCCATGCTAATACAGCTTCAATATAAATTAAAATAAAAAGGGGAGAAAAAAATTTAGAAAAAAAATAATAATAATCACATAAATTTGTGAGGTGTATTTGGGTAAAAGGTTATGATTGATTGACTTGAACATTTTAAGCCATATTTTACCTATCTGTCCTCAACTCATTTTCAAAGTTTATAGAGTACCAAACTCATTGAAGTCAGATGCAAGAAAAATATATCAAACTAAAGCACTATACAAAAAGATTTACCCTCTTCCTGATCAAGACAATGAGCAATATCTAGATCCACATCAGAAATACAGAATTTTTTGGGATTAAAAATAATTCTATACAATTTTTAAATAGAAGTTCCAAACAATTTACGGAATTGAGAAAAATAAATTGAATCATAGCAATTTGGTTAGACAAAATTAAGTCATCAACAAGGAAAGATATTTTCCACTTGCACGTACAACTATTCACCGACTCTATTGATGACAGCTAAGCAAAAACACAGATAGTTGGAAACTCAGTAAAACTACATAGATTTTTATCCAACATTGAGAGATAATTAGAAGAAGATGAGGAAGAAGAAGGAGGAGAAGAAGTGGGAGAGGCAAACACAAGATTAAAAATACATGTACAAGAGATCAAGAGAATGTACTAATTGCTTATTTATTACAGCCAGCTCACAAAATGTGATCTTTAACTTTGTTATGAAGAAACGCATGGAAATAAAATTGCAGTCGTTATTTCAACTATTCTTAGTACTATGCTAAATGCTAAATTTCCAAATTCTCACTTTTAAGTACATCATTAAAGACTGCCTTTTCTACATTACAATACCCCTGTCTGAAAGATAGAAGTACATTTTTTTTCCTACATGTTAATACATCATACATAGCAGAGCATTTAATTAACCTGAAGCAGGTCTGTCCCCGATCTGACCCTGGCCTTTATTCACTTCACTGATACAGGCCCATTGGCCTTCTAAGCTCTCTTTCCATAGGGTAACCTGGAAGAGGAAGGAAAAAAATGATAAGAGTACTGAATTAGAACAATAGTCAAGACAATATGAAAAGTTAAAGTTTTCTTTTTCACAACAAGTATTAACTGAAAATAAAATATGAAATAATAACAAATTTTGTCAACATGAAAAAAGTTGTGAAATCACCACGATTGTGATCTAAATGAAGTTTTTATTTATAAATACCCTAGCGGAAACCAATGAAAAAAGTAATGTCAAAATTTTCCGTATGACAAGACAGAAGAAGCTGTTCTAACCTGAATTTCTCTTTAATGCAGCGTTGTCATAAGTCATAATTGTATAAAAAGTCAGAAATTGTGCAAAATCATATTTTCATTCATACTTTTTCATTCTCCATATTCAATGCTACTTTGCATAAGATTTGATAATCTCAGGACAAGTTAGGATATTTCTACCAATGGCTTACTACTCAACTTAAACTTTTGATTATTAACCTGCTTAGTTACCATTAA
The DNA here is from genome assembly GCA_033675545.1 of Elysia crispata. Classification (NCBI taxonomy): domain Eukaryota; kingdom Metazoa; phylum Mollusca; class Gastropoda; family Plakobranchidae; genus Elysia; species Elysia crispata. Next base: position 649,956 of record JAWDGP010003892.1, on the reverse strand, counting down.
TAGTGACCATTACTTTGGATGTTAACTCTAGCTATTAAAAGGATACTTTTTTTAACATCATTACATCCACCATTTCTGCAGCTTAAGTAAAAGGGGAGGGGGAGGGAGAGATTTCTATAGCTTCATTATCTTCATAGGCGCTTGTTATTCCAAATTTCACCAGACGGTTTCATTTTCATCTGATGGTTTGTCTTTACCCATTGTTTTTTTCAGTTGTTTGCCAAAAAGCAATAAACCTTCCACTAATGGCTAGAGAGAAATACTAATATTTTTATTGCCTCTGTTAATTTTTTTTCAATCATTCCCAACTCTGAAGAAAATCATTCCATTTTGCTTTTGTATTTTCCCCATTTACCTCAGCAATATTAAAACTGAAAAGAATTCTATGGCTCACTTTATTATCTCCTCCTGAGACAGCAAGAATGTTTCCCGTGGTAGACCAGCTCACATGCCACACAACATCATCAAATTTGTTGAGAGTCTTTCTGTCCCAATCACCACTTGTGCCATCATTACTCCAGATAATCACTCTACAGTCCTAATAGTAAGATGGATAGATTGTACATATGGCACTGATAGTTCAAGCCCAGGCAAAGGCTAATGAAATAAGGGATATTTCAGTCTGCTAGGTATAGATAAGAAACTCAATTGAATGATAAATGTGAAAGTCTTCTTTTTTTTTTTTTTTGTGAAAGGTCAGCCTGAGATACAGTGTGAGACCACATGATACCTTATCACAATGAAGCAGACAAATTTTTTATCTATCAATTCAGTGATAAAAAAATTTTAGATTGCAATTAGGTATAAACACAATAATCATTGAAATATATTAAAGTTATAATTTAAAAAATATTCAATTCAATAACTTTACATTTACAGTAGGCAAATAATTAAAAAAAAAAAAGAAGACACAAAATTCTTTGGAAAAAAAAGGAAAAACTTCAGAAAGCAGCCTTTCAACTTTCAAAATCTCTCTTTTCAACAAGGAGCATATGCTCTATATCAATGTAAATACGAATTTGAAATTTCCCACAAAAGGGACAGAGAAATTTTTTGAAAAATTCTTTGAATGAACAATGTACTAACTTCCCATGATTAACAGCTCATTTTCCTAGGAGGCAGAAATTTGTTTACGCAGCTGTAATTCTTCATGCTCATTACCATCAACTTAAAAATAAATTAAAGGAATAATCATCTCCCTGTAATGTTATCTTGAATTCAAATTTATCAACTAAAACCATTTTCAAACTATTTTGTTTTAGTAACAAGAACATTTCTGGAAAGGAAAAAAAATGCAAAGCATAAATAGGTTCAGCATTTTAATATTTATCAAATAGGAAAGTTTTGAATGACCACAGTCTTTTCTTACTTTGTTTCCTAATACCAGCACATAAATACGTTAAGTGCAAAATTTCTACGAGAAGAGAGCAACTCCTACCTGAGAACAGGATGCTATAATTGACTTGGAAAGACCAATGGACGGAGCCCAAGCTACGTCTCGAACCCAATCACTATGACCTTCCAGCTTTTGTTCCTCTACCCACTGACCATTATCCTCTCTAGAAAGATGAGAAATGAATAAATATGCTAAATATAATTATCATTACAGATACATAGGAAAAAATAAAAAAAACAAAAAACTCTCCTGAAAAATATGAAAGAAATGTTTGTAAAATTATATTATAAAAATACTATCCTAATAGAGATTCAGCTGTTTCTTTTTTAAATAATTACTTAAATGCAAATTTATATTTTTTCTCATTAAAAAAAAAATAGGACGTCAAAAAGTGTGAGTAAAGAATTTAATGCTAAGCTTGGGAAAAGTTGCACTGAATATTATCCTGGTTTTCTAGAAGCTAACATGACATTTTTATGTTCTTTCAATTGCATGTAGTTAGCATATATAACATTTCCAATTATGCAATGAGCCATATGTCCTATATCATTTTTTTTCTATCAAATCATAATGAGATTTCACAAAATTATGGAGTAAGTTATTTAAATTTAGAGCAATTCATTATTATAATTTAACAATCTGAAACAAGCTAATGTAATTAAGAAGTTTGGATAGCTTCTAAATCAAGAGGTAATACTGTCAAAAGTTGTAAGGAAAAAGAAATGATCTATTAAATTTAGTTTTGGGTATATGAAAAGCAAAACATTATTATAAATGGATATTCCAACAAATTGTTACAGTAAGAAAGCACAAAGCTATTATAGCTCAAGCTTACACCCAGATTTTGACCAGGAAATCACATCCACCAGATACAAATCTCTTGGCTACTTGTTGCTGTCCACTTTGTTGATCAAACAGAGCATTAGGAGCAGTGGCAGGTGCCCAACTCACAGCATTGCAGCCCATCTGAAAAGTCACATAAGCAATTCCATATATCTGTACATTGAATACCATTGTCAAGATGCATAAACACAATGTAAAAGGAAATACTGGATAAACAGCTAAATTTCTCAATAATATTTGTGGCAACATCTAGTTTTAGGAATCAAGCTTTCATTTAGTACTTATGACGAATCAGACGCATATTATTTTTTAGATATGACTCAAAACAAACATCAAGAGAAAACAAAACTTGCTGAATACTTACTGTGTGTGCATTGCTTATTTTCTTAGGGTCCCATGAGCCATCACCTGGATGACAAACAAATTGATCATTATTATATTTAAAAAGGTTGATATTAAAAGTAACATGTACACATCTTTTCTTCTAAATCCTAAATAATAGAAAGAAAAGAGAGTGTATAAGATTATATGCTGGGGAACTGTTCCAGAGAATTGTACAATTGATTCCCAAAATAAATTGACAGGGATGTAAATGGCCTCTGAAAAAAAAATCTGAACATGACTTAGAAAACTTATGCACCAATTTGGTCTTCTACATTTCGAAGGTACAGAACTTAAAACTTAAGGTTTAGGAAAATAGATTCTCAGATCTGAGGACATCTTATTCTTTTTGGCAGGCTTTTGATCATTCTTTAAGTAAATGAGAAGCTTTTCTTAAACAAAGATTACGAATAAATTCACTTTGTCTAATAGAACTGCTACCAGAAGCAGCAGAAAAATGAGACACTGGAGTTATTCTGATTTTGATTAACATGAACCCTTTCTACAGCTCAAATCTATCAAGATCAGACCTACATCTACACGCATACTTTAGAGAAACTAGATCTACAGCTATAACCTAATGTATTTATTCTCAATCTTTTAGACCTCACCTAATCTTTATTGAAGCTTGATCTAGATATCCAGATGTACACCTAAACTAGTAAGTGTGTAAAATTAAGAATCTAGGATGAGATTAGATCTAATGATCTAGATTAAATGTTAAAAGATTTTGGCAGTTTCCAAAAAGCATGAGTTTAAAAAAACTAATATTTGGATAAACCAGACTTAGATCAAGACCTTAAAGCACTAAATAAATGCAGGTAAATAGGTTGATTAAAAACAGATATCTAATAGACTAAAGTATATAGCTTTGAATAGTAAGAAATATCCAGCGTAAAGGAAGCGTAGGAATCAAAAATAGAAAGGATTTCGATAAAATCGGCCCAACTCACTTGAGGCTTAAAAATTGTATGTTCGTGGATGAATTTGTTATGCTGAATACGAATATGAAGGTTTTATTTTCGACAAATAAAATCTTCATATCCATGTTTAGCGTATCATATTCATTAAGAAAAATACGATCTTAAAGCTTATAGTGAGTTGGGCCAATCACAGAAAATTTACCAGGATTTCTAGAATGGTCTTTTAGTATTAAAGATTTCTCTAGTTCCGATAATTTTCTCCTAGTAGTATAAAAAAAACCCATTACAAATAGCCACCAGTCTATATTCACATATAAATCTGTCGGCAACATTTAGAGTCTCTAAAAAAATAGAGGTGAAAGAGTTTTAAACTGAAAGTATCTGTAAGTGAATAGCAAGGGACTTGTGTATTAGTTTAAATCTAGACTTAGTTGTGGAAATATTTGTAACAGGAAGTGAAAATCAGTAGTTCTTTGTGTTTGTCTATTAAAAAGATAAGTAAAGAAATTATTTTATAAGAAAGTAAAAGCTGAAACCAGAAGCAGCAGAAAAGTCTGAAATAAGAATTAATCTGGGTGATTTGCATGCGTGAATTGAATATCATTTTTACAAAAAGTATCATTTTCAAACCCACTGGAAAGAAAAAAAAAATTGTATACATTTGAAATTTTAATTCATGCCTACTAGAACCCATAGTTGCAGATAATCCTTCTTTAAAAGGTCAAAATTCAATTTAAAAGCATGAAAAAGAAGGAATTAAAAAAAAGTCTTAGTAATGTCCTTGCTTATGCTATGCCTAAAATATAAACATTAATACTTCTCTGACTCACCTGTACTGGATATTATTGATATTGAACCATCTGAACTGCCGCAAGCCAGCATTAATCCATATTCATGTGGAGCAAAGCTCACAGAATTCACTGAAAAATTTCAAATAATAAGTATTTTTACCACAATGAAGATAATAAGCCCATTGGCTTGAAATTTCCAACCTTTTCAGAAGCAGTCGGGAAAATAACATTGGGATTAAGTGCAATAAAGCAATGTTATATACCATTCATAACCTTTTTTTATCTTTTGATTTTGCATCTTTTGCATATCATTGGGATTGCACTGTGGGAAAAAATCACAACACTATGCCATATTTAACAGAAAACAAAGATGCTGTCAAGTTACTCCTAAAGCACATTTTTTGGAGTACAAGTATAATGCTCAGCCTTGATTCTTTGTACACAATTTGTGAAAAAATGTGATGATTGTGTCTTTTTCCTCGATAAAAGGAAAGAGACTAATATTCTAAAAAATTAACCTATTTCAGCCTGCATTTGTTACCTGATGAGTCATGCTGGGCATATTCGTACAGTTTGGCCCATGTGCCATTAGTTTCCTTCCAAATGATGACTTTGCGATCATAGCCACAAGATGCAAGCATATTGCCAAACATCGGATGCGCCCAAGCAAGCTGCCAAACAGGTCCCTCATGTCTAGTTAAAAAGTTTAAAAAAGGAAAATGTAAAAGATGTTAATAAGATCTTTCAAAATTGATATTTTAGCTCACACTACGCTTTTTACCCTGCTTTGCTACACTAGGCTGAGATTTTCATATATATTGGGAGGAGAAAGGCCTTATAAAGGTGAAGACCTCTACGATAGGGCTGTAAAACTTAGTCTTATGGAATGCTGCTTGAAATGTGATACCGCTCTGGCAACCTTTCCCTTTGACATTTTGAGAAATTGCTCTAATGCTGAAATTCTTTTCTTATTTATAATGAGAATTTTAACAGTCCATACAATTATAATTCACCTCCCTTCCCCTGCACTTTTTGTGCATATTTTTTTCTAAGACTGTGACGCTATTTATTTTTAATTCGTATTTCACTGTGCATAAAAAGTGTACTTGAAAAAAATTTAAAAGTACACCTAAATATGCATCCCATCAAGAAATTTCAGGTGAACTAAAAAAAATTAAAATACTTTTAGTTTATCAATATGTAGAAGTTGATTAAAAGCTGAAATCAAATTTTTAAAATCATTATTTTATTTCAGAATAAATAATGAGAAACTTACCATCACTGAGTTTTCTCTAATGGCATCACAATGACGTCAAAACCTTCAACTATATTTTGATGAAACATTTAACTTAAAATGGTTCTCAAGTTTTCCATTGAAATCAATGGTAAAATACACATTCCAAATTAAAAAAAAAAAAACCTCTGAAGATCTGGGACTAGACACATTTAAAAAGGTTTCATTTACTATATGAACTCTTTCAAAAATGTGTTAATTTGTTAAAGAGGTTTGTAATTTCCTTTTTTTTTCTAGATCTAGTTATAATGACTGTCCTTATGTGAGATAAATTAAAAACATGCCGTTTAATGCAAGGAAATAATAAAGATATGTGCTTTGGTGAGAACTTTTGAAAAATAAGAAAACTTCAAAAATAATAATTTGAGTATTATAGAAACTATCTGTGAAATTTATTATCAACAGGTGTTGCAATTAGTAAAAATGACTTAGATGTCAAAGTTCTGAAGCTGAAAAAAAATTCCTTAATCTTTTTACTCTTAAAGAGAAAAAAATGTGTTATGCTTTTAAAAAAGAACTTTGGTAATTTTGTGCTATTTTTGAGAATCTCATAAAAAAATTATATCGATGCCTCTAAATATCAGCCAAGACATGCAACTCATATGAGCAATTCTCAAGAGGCCAACCCTAAAGTGTTACATTACACTTGGAATTTATTTTGTCTCTGTCTCAAAATCGTGCAATATCATAGAGAAAGGTGAAAATTTATTGAAAAAAAAAAAGATTTAGAGATAGTTTTATTTTAAATATTTTTGTGCAATGCTTAGTTTTTATCACCATAGAATGATTTTCCAGATGTTACTGATGACACAAAAAGATTCAAATTTAGTTACTTAAGAAGCAAAAATTTCATACCCTTAATACCTAGAGTGAAAAGGTAAATGTTATTATACATTAAAATATGGTAGTTGAAAAAAAGACTCATAGTTTGTGGTAGTAATGGATTCAATTTGCGTCATTGTAAAAAAAACTTCATCCAGAAATTTTTTGTTCACAGCTTTTAAAATTATTTACATTTAATTTTAAGCTGACTGCATTTGATTCCTCGCCAAGAGTTACATTCTAAGGCGTCTAAAGTGTTGATTATGGTTCTATAAATTAATCAATGAGCATTTTGTCTTTCTGGATGTTATGGTGACACAATTTTCTGTCTTTGTAACATCTGGAAGATTGCGAAGAACTTGTTAGTTCACAAATTGTTGCAAATAATTATGAAACCAATCATTTTACCAAACTTAGGATTGAAGCACAGTTGAAAATGGACACAGAAATAGTCTTATATACTAGTTTTCATCAATTCAGATTGATCTTCCCAACGTTACTGATGACATAAAACGATTGAAGTTTAGCTACCTTATAAGCAAAACAAACCATACCATTATTACTTGGAGAGAGAAAATAGATGTTATCAGTCATTAAAATATGATAATTGAATAGCAAGACTCATAATTGATGGTAGTAATGGACTTCAATTTTTGTCATTGTAATAGCGGGAAGAACTTGCTCCAGAATTTTTAAGCTTTTAAACTTATTTGAGTTCTGTGTAAGTTGGCTGCATTTTGATTCCTCACCAAGAGCTAGAGTCCAATGGATGTACAGTATTGACAAGGAGTGTAAAAATAAGTACACATTTTGTTCTTCCTGGTGTTACAGTGACATAACATTTGTCATTGTAACTTTGAGAAGAACTTGTTCCAGAATTTTGTGTTTGCAGCTTTTAAATAGATTTAGATTTCAATGTAAACTGCCTTCATTGTTGGCTCCTCTTGCAACAAACTAATTGCGAACATTTTGTCCTTCCAGATGTTACAGTGACATAATTTTTTGTCATTGAATGCCAGGAAGATCGTGAAGAACATAGATCTACATCAGTTCACACGTCGCAAATAACAATCAACCTAAAACTAATTTAAAATTTTTTCCCACCCTAGAATTAAGAAATAGTTGAAATTAGACTTTAAAAGCCCATAAGAAATGTTAGTAATGGACCTATTTGCACCATCAAAAAGTCGGAAGGACCATGTTAATGCCCGGTCTTTAGTATTCATTGCCGACATGCTTAGATTTATCTAAAAAATAAAATGATTAAATCTTTTGAAACAAGTACATAAAACAAGAGCATCCAAAACAGCTGTTCAGATTTATATGGGGCCTTCAATGCTTCTGGATGCTATGATCAGAACCTTTTTTTTTTTCTGGACGTTAGCCTCCGACATCAATGACAGAAATGGAAATGAATGGCAGTTTCACTATTGAGTCTAGTGTAGAATAAAGAGAGCTTTACAGGAAGAAAGAGGTCATTTCCAGTGAACTTGGCAACAAAGATTTAGTCCATAAAGTGAAATTAAACAAGAAACAAAGTATATTCTGCACGTTATAGTATGACACCAAATGACCTAGTTTGTTTTCAGAGGCCCAATCAGATTTAAGAGTTTACATTCATCCTGTTTATTGTAGGGAAGTGAATTCTATTTTTAGTACTCTACTCTGTACAAGCATGTAACAAGCTAACTAGGCTTTTATAAGAGCTGATCTGCTCTGCTTAAAAAAGGCCTCAAAATGACATAGAGCATAACTTCCAGAAGCAAACGTTGAAGATTTGATTTAAAAGGAATTGTACTCTCAGTTAGTTCCATTTTTTAAGTGAACAGCTACTGTATGACCAAAAAAATGAAAGAAATATATGGGTTTTACAAACATAGTTGACCACTTTGTAAAAACAACCCCTCAAAAACATCATATTTTAAATGATGTTTTTTTATTGACGAAATGGTAACTGATTAAATACAAAACTGAGCAGAATTAAATTATGTGGTTTCAAAGATACACCAAACTGTACCTGCTATCTCCTCAACATGTGCTTGGAAGAATACATTATCATTTTTATTAGAAAATCTTTTTGAAATTGGAAAAAAATGTGCATGAAATCATCTTACTAGGCTACTATTGACCTTTTGAGAATTGCTCATTATGCCTGTGGTTGACATATTGTTATCAAGAAAACTCATAATTGTATAAAAAAAAAAACAAAGATATTAAAAATATAATTTACCCGACCACAGAACAACACAGTGATACTATAGTATATATGCTCTGCAGCGAAACATATGAATGGAGTAAAGAATAAATCAACAATTGAATTACATCACATACCCCCATAAGTGTGTAATCAGAGTCTGCTGCCCATTGGATACATCAAATAATTTTATGGAACGATCAGAAGAGCATGTGGCCAGTTTGGTGCCGTAATAGTCCAGCTGAGCATCATGCTAAAAACAAATGGAACAAAAAGATATTTAAATTTGCGGTGGATTACCTTAAAAAAAATTGTCAACTAAAGGTAATATAGAGGTCAAATAAATGAAGCTGTGAGATAAAAGGGGCTAAAATTAAGCTTACTTTTTTGCTTGAGATTCCACTGTATTTATAACAGAAAGAATGTCTTTTTGGTGACATGCATGAGAAGAATTCAAATGCCTCAAGATTCTGTACACTAAACTAAACTATTTAATGAATGGCTGTGGTGGAAACAATTTTTTTTATTGGTAAAATTTGCTTTGCTTCAAAGTAGATGTCTCCCCTACCTATTGATTTAAACAGAGGATCGTGCTTTTTTTAAAGATCTATAGGCTTTTATTTTCTTTGATGCGATATATAGACCACGTCGATTATAAATTATACTCACAATCATGTCTTCATGAGCTGTGTCTACTGAATTGATTACCGACACCTGAAGTACAGACAAGTAAAAAACATATATGAGAGTGTGTTCAAGGCAATCATCATCTAAAAAAGTGGAACATTATATTATAATTTGGATAAAATCAAACTTCATAAAATGAGACCCTGATACTCTACCAACCTCTTGCTGCCAAGACTAAGCAATTGTCTTTAACTTTGGATTTTTTTCACAGCAATTAAGACCATTTTTATATTATATAAGCTTTTAAAGTCTGTTCTAAACTCTTTTTAAGATGGTTCATGGATACAAAAATAATGTGAAAATGCCACTTCAAACATCGCACAGCTAGTTGAAGTCGCATTTGAGTAGAGCCAAGCCATGAAAATGGCCACACATTGATGATAGCCCAGAGTAACTTCATCCATCCATATGGTAGTAACTGACTGATTTGAAGATAGAGGCTTGTTAATTGATTTAAAACCCAACTTTTTGATTGGTGCTTTGACTTCAGCTTTAGCGTCATTTATACAATGAGAATATGAGATAATTTAAACAAACAATTTTAACTGAATCTTCACTGAAAATAAAAAGAATGCACTTCTGAATTTAATGGATGAAATGAGTGAAGTTCTTTCATTTCTAATTGCCTTTGTAACACTGATCTGGTTGACAAGGACTTTGATCTAGTTTCGCTGACCTCAGCTATGAAAAAGTGAGCAGTCATTGAGTCAGACTTGATCCATTTCAGTAAATTTCCTTTTGAAGTAAAAAATACAAAAAAAATTTGAATGATTTGTCTGGAGCCATCAGTTCCCAGAGGAAGCACAAATAAGAAAAATTAATACTAAAATGTAAAACTTGGCACTGAAACTAGTGTGAACAAGAACCTTCTCACCCCTTGAAAGTGTAATTTGCCCAGCTGGGGTGGGGTGGGGGAGTTAAAACAAAGACAACAGGATTTAGATGACAGGTTGACACTTTAGTTGTCAGGAGAAAACACTGTTTGCACTTTTAGTTTTACCAACGAAGGGAGAGAAAAAGATGTGCACTGTATGTGACTATTTGTACGAGGGAGGAGGATAAATTCTAAATAGTTTGTATGTAGAATAGAGCAAAAGTGACAAAGAGAGAAAGAGAGAGAGAGAGAGAGAGAGAGAGAGAGAGAGAGAGAGAGAGAGAGAGAGAGAGAGAGAGAGAGAGAGAGAGAGAGAGAGAGAGACACCAAAAATACAAAATGTAGGCCTATTACTAGTCTAATATTAGATAATAAAAAGGTAAAGGTAATGGATTAATCTAAAATTCGTAGTATCTCTTTTTAAAGTCTATTCTCATCTTCATCTAGAAAACAGTATAGAGGGCAATTTTATCTAGGTTTAATTGTTAGCCTACTAAAACGATGATTATCATGATGTAGCCTCTCCAGAAACTTTGCAGATCTAGGCCTATCGATAATTGGTGAAAATTTTTCTAAAATTTGAATCTAAACTACATTGTAGCGTATCACATTATATTTAACACTTACCATTTTCAGTTTGAGTATATTACGATTTCTCTCCCGAGAGGCAAGATCAAATGTAAAATGCAAAGACTAGATGTAAAGATCCTGATTAGTGCCAATGAATGACTTGTCTTGGTCTACGTTTCAATAAATACTAACTCCTGTTACTTTCGTTTTCGGAAACAGGAAGTCGGATGCTGTCCTGACGTACGTGGCAGAAGGGAGAATACTAAAAAATTATTATCATAATTTTATCTTGATGTCATGGCCTCCCGTGGTTCAAATAATCTTTCCATTTATTTTTTTTTTTAATTTAAATTTCTACCTTGTGGTTGTTTTGTTTTATTGTTAAAGCAAAGAACTCCAAACGTTGGATGTTCATGCTTACGATTCTTTAACGGTTTGATATTGCTCTTTAAGTGGTGGTCCTTCTTGTTTTGAAACAAATTTCTTCTTTTTTTTTTTTTTTTTTTTTTTCTTTTTTGCCTCCGGTACCCAATTTCAAGTCCAAAATTAATAAACTTTTTTATTGAGTCCGTGGCTTGCTCTGACAAGGATGATCGTTGGCGGTGCGTATTTCATGAACGTTGATTAATATTTTCATAATTCATAACTTGAAAGCGTTTAAGATGACAGCTTGTCTTTACCTGTCAACAGTATGGTTTTTATCATCTTATTGTTTGGGCTAGTATGTAAATGACGAATTTAATGATGCATTGCGTTAATCATCAAGATAATGCGCCTGCAAAATGTAATTGCTTTTTTTCTTTCCAAACAAACTCAAACGCATAGCAGCATTTAAAAAGCGTAAGAATGAGGAGAAAAGTAAGATCCACAAACTGATTTGTGACGAGTCTAAATAGAATCCTTTGATCTATCTATCTATCTATCTATCTATCTATCTACATATCTATCTATCTATCTGTTTATCTACCTATCTATCTATCTATCTATCTGTCTATCTATCCATCTATCTATCTACCTGTCTGTCTGTCTATCTATCTATCTATCTATCTATTTATTTATCTATCTATCTATTTATCTAAATCTTTCTATCTATCTGTTTCTTTCTGTACTTCAAACACCCATCTGTCTTTTTATATGTCTATCTATCTGTCTGTCTGTCTATCTACCTATCTATCTATCTATCTATCTATCTATCTATCTATCTATCTATCTATCTATCTATCTATCTATCTATCTATCTATCTACCTATCTACGAATCAATCAATCTATCTGTTTATCCGTTTGTTTATAAAGCTATTCAGCTGTCTATCTTTCTACCTATCTTCCCTTACGCTGTCTTTTCTCTGTTTCTGTTCCTTAAGAAGAACAAGAAGAACAAGAACAAGATGAACACGAACAAGAAAGAGGAAGGAGAGGAAGAGGAGGAGGATAAGGAAAAGATCGGCAGGAGTGTAAAAGAAGGAAAAGAGAGTGATGAGCCGAGTTTTTATAGGCGCAGCTTGCAATTAGCCAGTTAGCAGTAGCGTTTAAGGCCATAATATTTTATATTCCGGTACTGTGACGATAACAATAACAGATGAAAACTCACTGGGTCCCTTTCCTTGCTTTTTTATTTTTAAACATTGGCATAAATTAAAAAAAAAAATGTTTTATGAAAAAAAAAAAAGTACCTGCGTGTGACCTCTTTCTATTATCCAAGACAATGCCTCTTTCCACTTTATGATTATCGTGTTTTATTTTACATTATTGACATGATATCATTGATTTTGTGGTATCTTTGTCCATTTTGTGCTCTTTAGATAAAAAGAAAAATAAATAAAAAATAACTTATATAAATCGTGAAAACCTTTGCTAAGTTTAATAATATAAAAATATAACTCATTTGTTTTCTCCTTAAGAATATTCTGTTGATTATCCAGTTTAACCATTTTAAATAAAAATAGCGATGCATGCATTGATGAAACTCTAGATATAATTGAAAAAGACATCCACCACGCTGATCAGAATAGCTGGCCTTGTCCTCTAGAAACTAACACGTAAAAAAGATATTTCTGTAAAATGTATAGATCTATCAAAAGAGAACTAAACAAGCTCCTTCTCACTTCAAAATTAGACATTAGCATACAACTGGTGACAAAAAAATGGAGGTGGGGAGGGATTGAGAGAGATAGAAAGAGAGAGAGAGAGAGAGAGAGAGAGAGAGAGAGAGAGAGAGAGAGAGAGAGAGAGAGAGAGAGAGAGAGAGAGAGAGAGAGAAAGACAGACAAACAGACAGGCAGACAGACAGGCAGACAGACAGGCAGCAAAGACAGAGAGGGACATGCACAGAGAGAGAGACACACACACACATACAGGCACAGAGATAAATAGCGAGAGAGTTATAAACAGACAGAAGATAGTATGGCACACAAAACAGAAAGACAAGCAGGCAGATAGAAGGACATATACACATACATGTGGTCAAAAAATATTAAGTGGCACGTCAAATTAATTTCAACGTTCCGATTTTAATATTAATTTTATCTGCATGTAAACAAAAAAATCCGGTACATTGCTTATTAGCTTGACTTATTTTACCGGCATATATCTTGCTATCAATGATCTATCAAAACTTTGTATAAACAAACTAAATCAGAACACTTCTGCACTTAATCATTAGAGCGAACTCGTATTTGTTTGGTTTTGCAATTTGACTACTGTGTTGTTATGCTGAAGAGTGACCTTGGCTTGACGAACTGAATTCGAAGCGTCTCTGTGCCGAAACCAAAGGCCGTAAATAAAACGGCCGAAACCCAGTGACTTGACCTGCACGGTTGTCTACACGTGCCAGAGTGGGGACATAGCCTGGGTTTGTAAGTTCTACATTGCGTGAGGGGCTTAGGAGACGTTGGGTAATTGAAGAGCGGCCTCGCTCCACTGACCGGTGACCGACATACCTGAGAAGGCAGTGCAGCTGAAGGCTTAAAAATTAAGGTCGGACGCCTTGGAGAGAGAGAGAGAGAGAGAGAGAGAGAGAGAGAGAGAGAGAGAGAGAGAGAGAGAGAGAGAGAGAGAGAGAGAGAGAGAGAGAGAGAGATTTGCGGGGGGCAAAAAAGGGGTGGGGGGGGGAGGGAAGAGAGAAAGTCAGACAAAGAAGAAGAAGAAGAAGAAGAAGAAGAAGAGAGAGAGAGAGAGAGAGAGAGAGAGAGAGAGAGAGAGAGAGAGAGAGAGAGAGAGAGAGAGAGAGAGAGAGAGAGAGAGAGAGAGAGATAGGGAGAAAAAGAATGAATGAGCCAGCGATATCATTGCTCTTACTTCAGGTGTGTGATTCCATTGGGCGGTGGTATTTGAAATCAGATGTATCAGATGTATCAATATCAAGATAATCAAAGTGCGACATAAATATGGGCTAGAGACCTACTATGCCGAATTTTTCTACGACGAAGACGACGAAGAAACAGACCACACTGCACACTCACAATACCCCCTCCTGCCTTTCTCCGCAAACCTAGCTCTTTCACCCCTGATACTGGTAGAGATTTAGCCTTAGACACTTTCATTAAAGGGGTGTCTTCTGAAATTATGTTAGAAAGACAAAGAAACATTTTCTCGAATCTCCGCAACGAGGAGAAAGAAGCTCTCCGAGAGCTTAGAGATAATGACAAGAGCACGGTCAAACCTGCTGACAAAGGTGGGGCTGTCGTGGTTATGGATACCACCGACTATATTGGAGAGTGCACTAGGCAACTCGACAATACTACTCATTATAGGATTCTTACCTCTGACCCTACCAATAGCTGTAACAAAAAGATCCAAGAAGCCATAGATAAAGGGATAGAGGAGAAGGAAATTAGTTCAGAGATAGGCAAAGCCCTCCTCGTACCTCATCCCACTCCGGAAAGGTTTTATATCCTTCCCAAGGTCCACAAAGAAGGGAACCCAGGAAGGCCCATCATAGGTGGAATTGGTGCCCCACAGAGACTATATCTCAATTTGTGGACTACCATATGAAGGACCTAGTCAGCCAGCTACCTTCATATGTGCAGGACGACATGGATTTCCTCCGAAAAATCCATGATATCAATAAGACAGGCCCTCTTTCTCCAGATACCCTTCTATGTACAATGGATGTCAGCGCATTGTATACTAATATCCCACATGAGGAAGGTACGGACGCCTGTCGCATAGCGCTGGAGGAAGG
>JAWDGP010003892.1:615000-622500 GCA_033675545.1 Elysia crispata | reverse complement strand
ATGAAAACCGTAACTTTTTAATTTACTAAATTATATTTAATATTTTTGTTGAAAGAAAAAAGTTATGCCGCTTTATTCACTTTTCTCTACCCTAAAGCACCCCCCCCCACACACACACACACACAACCTTTTCCCCCCTTAATGGTTGGCGACTAGTTGTTTGAAGTTGTAGTTTGAGCTTTATGGCACTCCGCTATTGAGATCTGATTTCTTCTTATTCCTCGCGAAGAGATTTGTTCCTTAGCAGCTTACACTGCATATCTCTGAACAATGAAACTTCTGGACAATGAAATTTGTGGGGTGGGTTCTATATATAACAACGTCGATATTTTCATCTCTTCACAAGGTCTAAATCAAATATTCCACTTGCAACTTTTTGGGATCGTTATCTCTAATACTTTAAAAAAAAAATTCATTACAAAATTCCAACTTACATCCGCCTAGAAATCACCACCAGGAGAGACGGAGCGACCAATGAAAGTTATTTCGAAAGATCATTACGATTTCATTTAATAGATAAATGCAAAGTAAAATGAATGAAACAAATACATTTTTTCTGCCGATGCAAACAAATGGAAAGAAAGAGAATAAAATAAGGCGCTTGCTTTGTAAAAATATGAGTTTACCCATCTTTTTACTTAATTTTCGTCCAAACTCTAATCTTTCAATCTAATTTAAATAGATATTATACATTGATGATCGCACGATTTAACTATGAAATTAAATATATATATAATGATGTTAAATGTCATTATGATTCTTTCTTCTTTATTTCTTTTCATTTATGTTCTGTCCCACTTCAGACTTTCTTTTCACACCTTTTACACACATTCTGTCAGTTTATCAGTCTACATCTCCTCTCTCTCTCATTCTCTCTCTTTCTCTCTCTCTCTCTCTTTTATATATATTCTTCTTCTTCTCAAATGCCCTGTCTGGAACAGACATCGGCGATCATGATTCTCCACTTGTCCCTATCTTCCGTCATCCGCAGTAAGGCTATGTTGTCTTTGTTGTTTCCTGTCACAAAAGAGCTCAAGCTATCAAGAAATGTAATCCTTTGTCTACCTCTGCTTCTTGTACCTTCTATCTTGCCTGTAAGAGATACAAAATTCCAGTCCGTTATGGCGACATATGTGGCCTAAAAATTTCAGTTGCCTTTTCCTTATTGTTTTTATGAGGGATCTCTCTTGGTTCGTTTCTTCTAATATCGATTCGTTTGTCCTCTTTTCTTTCCATGATATTCTTAACATTCTCCTGTAGAACCACATTTCCGCTGCCTCTAAATTTTTCTTGGTTCCTGCAGTTATTGTCCAAGTTTCGCATCCATATAAAAGTATAGACCACACATATGTTTTCAAAACCTTCAATTTGGTTGAAAATGATATATTTCTATTTTTAAGAATGGTGCTCATTTTTTGGAAAGAAGCCTTTGCAATGGCTATTCTCTTCTTAATTTCAGTCCTGCATTTACCGTCAAATGTCAATGTATATCCTAGGTATTTGAATTTCTGTACTTGCCTGATTTGTTCTCCCTTGCTAAAAAGCTTGCATTCTGGATTGTTTTTCTTCTTAGATACTACCATACATTCAGTCTTTTTTACATTTAGAGACAATCCCAGCTTTTCACTCTCTTCTACAACAATATTTAGAAGCCTTTGTAAATCCTCTTCCGATCCTGCTAATAGAGAAGTATCATCTGCATATCTTAGGTTGTTCAGATTTTCACCATTCGCTTTGAGTCCTTCACTTCCATCCAAGTTTCTTAAAATTACTTCACTGTACAAGTTGAACAGGTCTGGTGACATCACACAACCTTGTCTCACTCCCCTTTTAATATTTGTGTACTCACTGAGTTCTCCACCTACCCTTACCGCAGCAGTTTGATCCCAATAGAGATTTCTAAGCACCCTCAAGTCTTTTCCGTCAATATCTAGCTGATTCAGCATCTCAAACAACTTTTCATGCTTTACCTTGTCAAAAGCCTTAGAATAGTCAATAAAGCATATGTAGAGATCCTTTTGAACTTCAATACATCTTTCCATTAACATTGATAATGTGAATATTGCATTCCTAGTTCCTTTGTCAGGGACAAAACCAAATTGTGTTTTAGCTATCTCTGGTCTTAAGCTCTTGCGCATTCTAAGCATCAGTACTCTCAGTAGAACTTTGGTAATGTGGCTCATCAGACTAATTGTTCTATGTAGCTCACACTCAGTGGCACCTGGGATTTTTGGCAAAGCTATAAATACAGATTTTGCCAAGTCTTCTGGGATTGCTCCACTATCATAAATTGCATTGAGAAGTTTAGTTGTCATCCCTATACCCATTTCTTCTAGAGCTAGAATTATTTCTATTGGTATCCCATCGGGACCTGTAGCTTTTCCACGTTTCATTTTTCTTATGGCTGCCTCTACTTCTGCTTTTAAAATTGGTGGGCCATCTGTGTTTTTCTTTATTGCAGGTCTCTCTCCTCTATTGTCTTTGAAGGAGAGAGACCTGCAATAAAGAAAAACACAGATATTTATATATAGATATAGATATAGATTTAGGTATAGATATCAGCAAAATGAAAAGAAAAATTCCAAACAAAATATTAGAATCACTATTACTCTATGTAAGTGTTGTTTTTTTCTTTTCCTCCTAATCTCTCATTTACAAGCATCTCGCTTAGATGAAATATATGCTTCTAAATATACATGGCAAAAGCCTGAGCAATAGTCTATGTTATTATTGGTTAGGACTCTTGTTTTTATTTTCTCCACCCGTCTCTTTTTTTTCCACCCCCTTTCCTCAGGCGGCCGGATTATCATGGCGTGTAGGAACACAGAAAAGGGAGAACAGGCTAGGAAAGAAATCGTCGAGGAGACCAGGAACGAACATGTTGTAGTGAAAGAGCTCGATCTCGGCTCCCTGGAATCTGTTCAGAACTTTGCCATGAATTTCAATGAGTGTAAGAGACATAGATAAGTTTTGAAGAGCATCGTTTGTACTTTACATGAGGTATACAATAACCGTGTTGGGTTTGAATTTAAGAGTGTGACGACTAACGTAAAGATGTCAGTAAAAGTTTCTGATTGAAGGCATACATGAGGGTATGAACTTATTTTTAAGTTCTCTATAAAGCATATTTATATTTTAGCGTTCATAATAAATACCTGGATGGACCGCACAGCTTCCTCGTTGAACTGATTCGGCAAGACGGTAGGGACCGCACAAGGGCGTGTTTGATCTCCATACAAACGTTAGTTGTTTTTATTTTTATTTTCATTTGCGGCCTTCCATCCCATCCATTTGTGCAGTTTGGTCTAGGCTAGTGGTTGCTTCCATCGTTGACTTAATGTTGGTAATAAATAGTGTGAGGTGTGTAAACTTGGACAAGATGTTATATCAGCTGGTGTCATTTCTGCCGCATCTACGTCGCTTTGCATTCATAAGACTTGTAAGGAAAAGGTGAAAATCTGATTGTAAAGTCTGATTAAAAAAATAAAAGGAAATTAAGAAAAGGTATTTCAGTATAGTAATTCTCATATTGCCGGTGAAATAGTTTCCCTTATCGGACTCTTTTCGGAATTTTTAGTCTTTTCGGGAAGAGCATTATAACCTTGAAATAACACGTCTCTGGATAATTCTTTAATAGCTTTTTCTTGTCTTGAATTGTTTCAATATCTGGATGAAGTATCATAACTGTAAGGCGCTTGAAATCTATCTATTAAAAAAGAGAAAAAAAAAACGCTGCCATTACATTGATTTCTGATTTTAAATTCTGTATTTAATAGTATTCGGTAAAATGTAACAATATTATAGACGTCATGTTTGAAAACTGCATTTCTATAAGTTGACACCCCAAAGGGTTTGAAGAAATTTGTTGATATTTGTTGGAGTTATTGGTGTCAAAAGCAAATAACTTTTTGTTTTATTGCTTTGCTTCATACGCAGTGATAACCATTTCAAAGCCGCTTTATTCTGCATTAAATGTGAATAAATTTAAACAAGGCTATTTGAAGTCAAAAGTAAATTTACAGCTGGGTTAGAAGAAAAGAACGAGAAATCCCGACCAAAAACATCCCCGGTATCGGTTAATTTGTATTACTTTTTGAATTTTCCTTGCACATTCAAAATGTTATACCTTAACATAAATGAATAAAATACAAAAAAAAATAATTCATGTAAGGCCTATTATTCTGTCTATTTTAATTTCGTGTAAGGCCTATTTTTCTGTCTATTTTAATTTCATGTAAGGCCTATTATTCTGTCTATTTTAATTTCTTGTAAGGCCTATTATTCTGTCTATTTTAATTTCATGTAAGGCCTATTATTCTGTCTATTTTAATTTCGCGTAAGGCCTATTTTTCTGTCTATTTTAATTTCATGTAAGGCCTATTATTCTGTCTATTTTAATTTCATGTAAGGCCTATTTATTCTGTCTATTTTAATTTCATGTAAGGCCTATTTATTCTGTCTATTTTAATTTCATGTAAGGCCTATTTATTCTGTCTATTTTAATTTCATGTAAGGCCTATTTATTCTGTCTATTTTAATTTCATGTAAGGCCTATTATTCTGTCTATTTTAATTTCGCGTAAGGCCTATTATTCTGTCTATTATGACTTGTTTTGAACAAAAAGAGATAAAACTATAGAGTATGTTTATGGTCTTGTTTTTAATTAACTTGATTCTACAACTGTCATAATCTTGTCAAAATTTGATGTTTTTCTTTAGTATTAAATGACAAAGATGTACAAAATATTAAAATATTAAAACCTTTTACGTTTCAGCGGAGTCCCGCCTTGATATCCTTATCAACAACGCCGGAGTTGCTGCTTGCCCCAAGACGCTGACTAAAGATGGACTCGAGATGCAGATTGGAACCAACCATTTTGGTAGGATTATAGGAATAGTTAGGACTGAGTGGCAGAGAGAAGTATATGTCTACCTCTTGCGAAAATTTCATTAAGTGTTCCAAAAATATTTTGAAAATATAGTCAAGAATGTCGTCCTTTCGATCTGTTCTTTTTTTTTTCTAAAAAAAACTTCAAACTTAATACCACTGACACAATTTTAGGGGGGTGGTGGTGGCATTTTTTGTTGTTTTTTTTTTCTGGTTTTTTTTTTTTTTTTTTTTTAATTCTTACTGATCAGGAGAAGAATGTGACGTAGTTCTAAAAATCTAAGAATACTGCTACAGTGGCAAGTATTTATTGCCTCTGATCCTAACGTTACATCAAAAGGCCATGTTTGCAAAAAGAAATAATCTGCAGCTATCAACCTCATTCCACCAAATGCTCTGACGCAACAAACAGCAATTCTTGTTGCTTGCTATTTGTGGAGAGCCGCATAAAAAAGAGAGATTTGCTGCTTTCCACAAACCGCAAGCAACTCGAATGTAAAATTTCTATCAGTTAATAAAAGATTGTGTATTGTCTATGAATTCATATTGTTACTGAGTTAAATCTGTCCAAAACATTTTGCACACTTATCTGTTGAAGTTTTAAATTGTCAAGAACTGATAATCAAACGCTGTAAAGGGGAAGACGCATCAAAACTAATTCTCCATCATGTTAGAAGTTTACTACTGTGTCAGACAAATCAAACAAGCAAAATCGCAGGACTAGAATTTTTCATTTAGTAGTTTTCTAAAAGTTTTTTTTTTCGACCTTATATTTTTTCTTCCGATCTTACATTTTTTTTTAAATCATGAGATTTAACACCAAAGCTATCATTCCACCACCAAACTCTTTTTATTATAATCCCTTTTTAATTTTTTTCCCTGTATTCCTCCTTACAGGGCACTTTCTACTGACCAATCTCCTTCTGGACAAGCTTAAAGCCTGTAGTCCCAGCCGCATCGTGATCGTGTCGAGCTCTGCCCACTCCATGGGGAAGATGAACTTTAACGATCTAAACAGTGAGAAATCCTACGGAGAAGTTGCAGCGTATGGCCAAAGCAAATTGGCCAATCTTTTACACGCGCTTGAGTTGTCCAAAAGATTACAAGGCAAGTCTCTAAAAAAATTGATTCGTAAAAGTTAGTGTTGTAAGCAGATTCATCGATATTCTGAATCTACTTATGAAAAGTGGGAAATCGAGAAACAGGGAAAAGGGGACCAGCATCAGATTCAGTTTAATTCCCACCAGTCATCTTACTTTATCTAGATGAAATATTATGAGAATATTTCGGATCAAAATTAAAACAGGAAAGCAAATTCTAAACAAAAAAAGCATGAAATCTAAGTGTAGAGTTTCAACTTAAGCCTATCAAATAATTCATTTCTCAATGAAATTTCTATGAGTTGCTAAAATACATTCATAGCTCCCTATGCATCTCTGCCTCCACTGGATTGAAAAGGGTTTTAGAAAACAGTTTGGCATTCAGTAATAATTATCTTGAGAAAAAAATCCTTGGTACTGATATAGGGATGACTGAGATTCGTCCATTGTCCTTTTTTTTTTTTTTATATTTTTAGTAGTTGTACAAAACAAAAAAATCTTGTTTTATCTGTAAATTTCTTGTCACAGGTACCGGCGTGACAGTAAACTCACTCCATCCTGGTGCCGTGAATACAGAGCTTACCCGTCACGCCAAACAGAAGGGTTGGGCCAACATGCTCCTCACCGCGGCCAAACCTCTCTTTGTGACACCAGAACAAGGCGCGCAGACTACGCTCCGCCTGGCTCTCGATAAGAGCTTAGAGCAAGAGTCGGGAAAATACTTCGCGTGAGTTATGATTGGTAAATATTGCGTTGTAGGTAAAAGAGTCTAGATCTACTTTCCTTTTTGTTTCATCACCTGGCACTGCAAGGTAAAAAAAAAACCGGATCGTTTGACCAAGGAAGAGCCTATAAATCAAGACCCAGTTTGATTATTCGTCGGCGGCTTCGGGCAAAAACGGATTAGTGGCATCGTTACTATGTTTTGTATAGACTCAAGTTGACGTTTTACCAAAAAGCCGTCAAGATTGTTGTGTGAAACCATTCTAATGTTGTGTGAATCAAATGATTTTGCATCAAGCTTAAACATATTTTTTTTTCGCCAATTACCGGTATATTAAGGAATCATTTGCGGATGAATGCTAATAGCAACAAAAAAGTATTCGGCGACTACCAAAGCATGGAGTTATTTTTTTCGTTCTCTCAGATTTCAATTTTTCTTCTTTTTCTTCAACAATTTTCTTAACCTATCCTCTTTCAAGACACTCTAATTGTCAATAATGTATTTAAAAAGATGTCCTTTAACAATCATCGCAATTTTTTTTAGTGAAAGTACTAAAGTCATTTTTTTTTCTTTTCACCGCCATTGTGTGATATTGCTTTGTTAATAAAATAACCAAGCGAGTCTCCTTTCTTCTATTGTAAAAGGTTTTTCATTTCCTTAATCGTTTTTCAGTGAACTCAAAGAGAAGACGCCCAGTAACCGAGCTCAGAACGAGGCCGACGCCAAACGACTGTGGGACATGACTGAAGAGATCATGCAAGAGAAACTTGGCTCTACCAATATGTAAAC
>JAWDGP010003892.1:597500-612500 GCA_033675545.1 Elysia crispata | reverse complement strand
CTCTCTCTCTCTCTCTCTCTCTCTCTCTCTCTCTCTTGTCAGTGGACTTTAGGAAAAGTTTAAACAGTATATCATTATTATTATTATTATTATTATTATTATTATTATTATTATTATTATTATTATTATTATTATTATTATTATTATTATTATTATTATTATTATTATTATTATTATTATTATTATTATTATTATCATAATCATCATCATCATCATCATCATCATCATCATCATCATCACTATGGGAATACACGTCTTATAACCTATTCTAAGGTCTTTTATCACCAACGACCTTGACGTATCAAAAAGATTAGAAGACATCTCGCAATTATAGGCTAGAAAGTCTAGACAAGTATCGTTTTGAAAAAAAAAAAGTTTAGAAAGACACGCATAAAAATTAATGCTAAATGGAAATCATCCCTGTATAGGCCTACTTTTATACATCTACCTCAAAATGGAAATCATCGATAGGCAAAGAGAAAATGAATTCCTTATAATAAAAAGAAAAATCGATTAACCACATAGAAAAGCACGAGGGAAAAAAATGCAGGGGAAATGTGGCAAGAATCACTCTAGGCGGAAATGTGATTACAGATAGAGCCTCGTCATCAGCAACAAATTAAAAAAAAAAATTGAGGTAATTTTAGTCTTCTTTCACAGTACTGCACTGTAGAGAATAGATTAAATGAGGAAAACTCCTTAGTTATATTAATCAGTATCATAGAGACTTTCGTTTATAAGCTCAACGAAATTCCATGAGTTAAAACACCGTGTTTTACCTGGTGCTTACAACCAGGTGCGTTTTTAGGAACAGTGTAATTTCAAAGCTTTAGCAAGGCAACCATGGCTCCAATCACAACAGTTAACGCTAGCGTTATAGGAGTCCTACGCGCCAGCACCTGTGCCATGCTGCTTCAGTGAGTTCGCCTTTTAGGGACACTATTTGTCATGCTGTATATATGCCGCGTACATTATTTTGACATGTCTATTTCGACACTCCTAGTGCAATGATGTCATAAGTGTGTTGTCTGAACATAATTGTTTGTTTTTTGGTTTTTTTTTTGCTACAGCATCAGATCGAATGCAATGCTATCTTGATCGAATCAGAGTTTGCAACATGGAACAACATCATTCTCATGTTTAGCCTAGGGTCAGTTAAGAGTCTTACGGTCAAATTCAGGACACGATTCAATGGTTTGTCGGTCATGAGGTTACAGTGTACAATGTATACACTTTGCCTTGGCCTTATCTCCTGGCAGTCTATTTACAAATACAGATTTGTTAACTCTATAGTGATTGGATAGAAATTAGGGCGTTTATCAACACAAATGACGATTGGTCGAGATCGTAGGTGTGTCCAAAACATTGAGGCCAAGCCAAATGACGCTTGTTTTTAGTTAGAGTGATCAGTAAAACTGTGGTTTTGACGAGTGCAGTCAATCAAAGACCAAAGACAGTCTTCTTGTTTTGATTTAGACTACGTATACTATACCTCTTTTTCTCAGTACAACGAAACAATGTGACTCAACTCCATTTGACTTATCTAAGAATAGAGTACATAATTAAGTGAAACTTGCAGTCCACCAATGAAAAACAATCTAACATCAACTCATAGGTGGTGCCGAGGTGAGCCGATGTTTGTGCTAAAAATAAAATGAACTGACATGATCATACCATAAGCCCTGCAGTAGTGACGAGTCACAAACCATCAAATCTGAAACTATTAAGCCTAAAACTAGTTCTATAAAAGCTACGCATGATATTAAATCAAAATATGATGTAATGTGGATGTTAGATTTGTTTTTTTTTATGAAGATCTAGATATCTAAATTAATCACTTTGGATTCATCAAGAGGATGATGCATTTTGTAAACCCAAGGAGTAAGGTAAATGATAATCTAGATCTAGATCTAAACACTAGAGTAAAATCTAGCCAAGACTTATTTTAGATTAGATCAAGTTTCTAGAAACTAAATCTAGATGTAGTTCTAATCTAGATCTAGATCAAAATGTATGGCACTAAGTTATTCAAATAGATTGTAAATCTAGACCTAGTTCTAAAGTCTGCATTTTCCTATTGTTATTTCGATCCATTATTCAGATCACAATTGGTATCTTCTTACCTGGATGTCGGATTTAGATCTAGAATCTAGATCTAGATTAAATTTAGTCTTTTTTTTTTCACAGCAGTGCCTGTCATTACTTATGAACCAAGAAAGATCTCATTTTTTTTAAAGATAGGCCTAACTTTCATTGAAGGTTCACTCGAGCTAGATCTAGACTAGATCTAGATCTAAGATCTAGATCTAGGTCCAGGTGGAAAAAAAATTCACCTAGATTGAAAATTTTAAAAAAATAAAGAAAATCCATATTTCTACTCTGTTCCTCTACATATTTGGTAAATTTTCAGATATAGGCCCAACTCACTTTTGGCTTCACTATCGAATGTTTCTCCACGAATTCGAAACTTGTAGTTTAATAGAATTTTAGTGCAACACAAAAATGCCTATACCTTGAAAAGTAGGCCTATTTATTTGCGACTAATAAAACCTTCATATTTGTGTTCAACATATCAAATTCATTAAAAAAAATACAATTGTAAAGCTCAAAGCGGGTTGGGTTGATAACTGCAACAATATTTGTAATTGAATGTTTATTAACTCTTTCATTTGCAGAATTAATGTTCAAGAGGGGAATTGCCTTATCAATAACAGTATCCACACTCTACAAGAAGTAAACCATTGTGTTTGGAGTCAGTGGATCATATCCTACAAACTCTACATTTGCCCAAATTGTCAAAGAGGGTTTTAATGCTGACTTCCACAAACATCTTTTTTTTAACTGCGTATTTAGACCTTAGCGATCTTCTAAAGAAACTGTGAATTTATTATAATGTTAAAGATACAAAGCAGTCTAGGATCTTCTTTTCAACTATCATGTGCCTGTCTTGGAGTAGCAAAGCCACCATCAGTTTCACCAAATGTTAACCCGGTTAATTGCAGACAAAATGGTACTACCACATCAACATTTATCCAGAGGTTTCGCTCTTATGACTCTGAAAAGAACAACAAAGATGAACCACTTGACTTAGAGCCAGATGGCAACGATGGTCCAAATATAGCCGTCAATAAAAGTGAAAAGGATAAGATAGGTATTGGCTCTCTTGGTGTAACAGTCCCTTTGAAGATAGCAGAGCTTAACAGATATCTCACAGATACATCTAAAAGAATACTTGCATCTAGTTTTACCAAAAATGACAAAACGGCTGATAAATCAACAAAAGAGAATACCTCTTTGTCTGATCCGGACTCTTTTGAGGCAGCCTTAACCCAGATGAATCAGAGCATTATATCATTTTATGATACATCTTGTGCCACCAATAAAAAAGCCATGCAAATTGGTCAGCGAAAAATGATGCAGACATCAAAGTCAACTGAACTCATTGATGAAAATAATGAGGAAAGTTCAATTTCTAAAGCTATTGGACCACTATTTCCAAATGTATCAACTTCAGAAGCTAAAAAAAAGATAGCAGAAAAAAGGAGGGCTGAAAAGATTTCCAGACTGTCTTTAGAATCTCGTACAAAAGCTCTAGTCAGATCACTTAAGTCAGCCCACTCTATGATGTCAAAGATAACAAGATTGGAAGAACTTTGTGAACATCTTATTGCTCACCCTGAGTGTGTGTGGGATGCTTCCAGTGTAAGTATGCATTATTTTGAATGTTTACAAAGGCAAAACTGATATGTGTGTATTGTAGATTCTTTCTTTTGAAATGTAAACCATGTAATATTAACATTATTCTGACTGCCATTCCCAACCCTTTTGGGTGTGGAGGTTAAACAGTGTTGTGCTGGCACCAAAGATTATTGATTATCAATATCATTTGCATATTTTTTTGTGCTAAGAACTAAGGCACACTAGAGTGTGACACCTTACATTTAACTCCCTTTTTATTTTCAAATTCCTTCATTTTGGAGTATTTCCACTCAGAGTGAAGAAGTTTCAAAATAGTTGGAATATATATCATAAGATTTAGTTTCACTTCAAGTTAGAGATCTTTATATAATTATATGCCTAGCCAAAAATCACCTAAAAAGTCTTTCTTTTTTTCTTGTTTTAGCAAATTAAGTAAACACAGGATCAATCATTGACTAAACCCAAAATTTAATGTTCAAAGAGAGTCTAGGTATTGAATCATACAACAGGCCAGGCCCTTTTTCTGGGTCTGGAACAAACCTTTAGATTAACATTTTTTTTTTGGCTGATCCAAATGTGCACCGAATTTCTCATATAATTGTAAAAAATCAACCTGTTCAAGATTTTTTTCTTTGTAGTAAATTTCAAGTATGTTTCTCAAAGCACATTAACTTTCAATATTCTATTATTGATAAGCAAAAACATACAAAGATTTTTTGAAACATGTGCTAAAGGCCAGAAATGCTTGCTTAGCCAGACCTGTAAGTGAATCCCGGATCTTGCTCTCAGTGTGTTAGAGCATTATTTTATATGAACTGCATTTGAATTCTTAAAATTGTAAGTCAAATCAAATAAATAACATGGATGATATTTATGAGGAATCTTGCAATCCACAGAAAAAGTTGCGCAATATCAACTAAAGAGTTCTTTTAATCAGTAGTGGTTGCAAGACTTTTCCTGAATCTGAAAATCTCAAATGTCAGATAACTTGGTTAAACGCCTTGTTGAATGTTAAAAGCTATATATTCTTTTAAAGGTGTCTGAAAGCTTCTTTACATGAAAAGTTTTCTTTCCAAAATGAAGTTACCATAGAAAGAAGATCTGCTCTGTCTTGAAACCCATTCGTGCTTTGAAAATGTGTTCAACATTACAACTAATATTCTATGAAAACTGTTTTGTACTTTCAACCTTTAGGTTTTCAATTTTTTTATAAGAAAATTTGTATCTAAACAATCCTGTATTCAACACTAAAAGAACAAAAAATGTTTTGTCGATAATGGTAAAAGATTTGTTTTAATTGCAGGAGAGGGCTATACCTTGTTTGACCAATCTGTCCCTTTCTCCGGACAAATTTCTGAGAGGTTTAGCCAATGAGGCTCTCTCATTGCTTGGTCACTGTAAACCCCTGAAATCACCAGGCATTAGAGTCTTGTCCATCGACGGTGGAGGCACCAGGTTAGGATGATTGTTTTAGTTGTCTGAGATTATTTTGCAACCCTTTTAGTACTGAAAAGTTTTTCTCAAAAATTTTACTAGTTGTTAATAATTGATTTTACTAATGAGTTTATTTGAAATTTTACTTCATTAAAAAATACTTCATTTTTGCGTGAAAAAAAAACTGTAATATAAATTCAATGTATGCATTTGTATTTTACGTGTTATGTTATAGAAAGAAATAAGTTGCTACAATTATTCACTGAATTAAAAGAGTCTATTTGTTTCTATTAAAAAAAACACAGACAAACTTTAACTAGAGAAAGCACAGTTTGTGACTTGAAGTTAAGCTGAAATGCCGAAAGAGATAGAATATGCATAAAGTGTATTGTGTGTAAATTTCTTTTTCTATCTCTTTTGACACTATAGTAGCAAATATAAATATGAGTAATCTTGACTTTTCGTTAATTTATGCTTGTTCTCCTAATTGATGAATGCGTGAAAATTTGTTATTTTGTAAAACAGGGCTCTTGTGACCATTGAGTTCCTCAAGGCATTGGAGAAGCAAACAAACAAAAACATCCATGAACTGTTTGACTATGTGTGCGGAGTGAGCACAGGTGCTCTTTTAGCAGCCATGACTTGCCTCTACAAATTGCCCTTAGAGCGCTGCGAGGAGCTGTACAAAGAATGCTCAGTCAAAATGTTTACTCGAAACAAAGTTGTAGGCACCACCAAGCTTGTATGGAACCATGGATTTTATGATTCTACCTCATGGGAAAATATACTGAAGTGAGTGATCTGTTATCTTAAAATCGTGTTCTGTAAATTATCAGGAAAAGCTGCGGTTAAAATTTAAAACAGAATGATAATTATTATTTTTTTCTCTTCATGTCATTGGTGTATAACTTTCAATCCTAATTCATTGACAATTTAAACTAAAGAGATCCTTGCAGCTTTTTTTTTTTTTTTACAATTTGGAAAATCTGATTTCTTTATTCTTTGCAAGCACATTATGGAGCATCATTTTGACTTTTTTGGGATCACTGTATTTTTTTTCCCTTAGAAATACAATAGCATCTTGCATAGATTCCATATTGTAAAAGCAGAACAAACATGTAAAGAATGGAAATGTAAATTTTCAATTGTAAAGAAGCTCTTGTTGAGAAAGGAATTGAATGTGAAGATATGTGATGTTGCATTTGATTTCAAATAACTGTTTATTTTAGGTTTATTATAATGAAACATTCTCTCAGAGATAGATCTTTTGTTGGACACTCTGTACATGTTTTTCTCTCTCATCTTGATCTCTCTATTTAGTTTTAACTCCATGATATTTTGATGTTTGGTGCATCACTTGCATCTATCCTGAAATTTTTTTTTCCAGTTATTGTGGACTCCCTCTGCACATTTGGTTTTCCATGTCTAGGTCATAGTGTTTGTGCAAAGTAGATATAATTCATCATATGTCAGCAGTGATATTACTGAGTTGAAATGTAACTTTACTTTTTCAAAGCACATCTTTCATTCTGAACACATTTCCTTTTTCTTAGATTCTAAGAGAAACTAAATTTTTAAATTTTCTATCACATTCAGGCTGATCATCAGTGACACTCAGTCTCTATATGTTTCTCTTTCTTGATGTTCTTACTATTTTACTTCAGTTTTCTTAGAACAATAGGTAGATAATTGATGATGCTACTTTTGTATTCTCTGCTTCTAGGTTTTTGCAGGCAGTCTTCATTAATAGTCAACAAGACTTTATTAATTGCTCTTCATTACTAGTTGAAAGGATATATCTGGTATTATTAATTCCCTGGATTTCATACAGGAAGAAAAATCTACAAAATCGGATGAATTATATTTTCTTGGATTACTTTATCACAGGCTCACAGTGTTTTTCACACTGCATGAATTAATGCTTGTAAATATTTTGCAGGAAAGAAATAGGTGAACGTCTCTTGATTGAGTTTGCAAGAGATGGAGACGTCCCGAAGATGTCTGCTGTTTCGACCCTTATCAGTGCCCCTCGTATGACGAATTACATGTTTCGCACTTACAATCCACCACCGGGTGTTACGTCTCAGTACCCTGGTAGCTGCAAGTACAGAATCTGGGAAGTTATCCGCGCTTCTTCAGCTGCCCCTGGTTATTTTGAAAGCTGCACCTTGGGAAGGGAAGTGCATGAGGTAAGGAAAGATTCTCTTCTTGGATGAAGAGAAGAGTTGCTTCTCTACTCTTTGTTTTATTCATTTGGTAATGAGAATGTCCCTAGAGGAAAAAAGTCATTTATTAAAATCGTTTTAACGAAACCTGTTTCAGTTTATGTGCATTCTCTTCAATATATGTCATTATTAAGGGCTTTTTTGCAACTGTTCTGCAACTACTTTGTTTTTCCAATCAGAATATTCATGAACATAGATCATAAAAATCAATGAATTATTATAGATTTTTCATAGTCTATGTTTGAGACTCACGAGTAATAAAAAATATTAAAGATAATAATCTTCTAAAAAAGTTTCTCATGCCTTTTCAGGATGGGGGTCTTCTAACCAACAATCCCACAGCTTTGGCCATCCATGAGAGCCGCCTTCTGTGGCCCAATGAAAACTTCCATTGCGTTATTTCCCTTGGAACTGGTCGCTTTGAAAGTATGGCAGAAGGATCCATTGCGAAAGTCTCACTGAAAAGACGAATTTCCACAATTGTGGATAGTGCAACTGATACAGAAGGTGAACTTAAATTTTTCATAACATCAGTACCAATAATTAGCACACCACCATGTGCCTGGAGATATTGCAATAAAAATTTGATCCATCCAAGGTCTGTGACCTTTTAATATTCAGGTATGAAACTTAGAGCTAACATTTTGGGAATGTTTACTGAGATAAAGCTTTGTTTTTGTAGTAAGAGATAAGTTTTGAAACAATACTTTTATTATGAAAGCACTAGTAAAAACTAGGAAAATATTTATCTTAAAGCAAACTAGAAATAGGTCTTAAAATATTTAAAAATCTTAGGCCAGATGCTAACAAAGCTGTTTTTTTATATCTGTGATCAGTAAAATAAGAAATTTAATGACAATCAGCTGCAGTGTGTGATTGGCAAATACTTTTAAGCAAACCTGATTATTGTAAAACTTACAAAACACTTAAGTGTAAAAGAGAAAAATACAACTTTTTAAGGGTTATTGCCTAGGGAGGGTCTTATAGCTGAGAGAATTAACTTGTAAACATCTGCAATTTAAAAAAAAAAACCTTGACATCGATATGGAATTGAGCCTAGGGCATAAAGGATATATTATTTAAATGATGGAGAAAGTGCTATTTCCAATTCTAAGATAGTCATACTACTTGATGATCAAGAAGTTCAAGAAAGAAAACTCCCCATTCATAGCAAATATTGAAGTTGATTTGATTTTTATCTTATTGAGATTGCCCTGTTATAGCCTCTTGCTATTTAGTTCACTTGTTTTTTTTACTTAATTCAGGACTATAAGATACTTAGGTTAAAAGTGAACAGAATGGAAACATATACAACATTAGGATAAGTGGTGAATTAATGTTTTCAAGTTTCTGCTTAAGTGGCTAAGACTCAAACATTCATCAGTTAAGCCTAACTGACCTTGGACGAGAATATCTCAGTCATACCAATTGCTATTGATGAAAACACATTTAAGCATTTTAAGGAGTTAGCCTTGGAAACATCACTTATGTGTTAAAAATTGTATAAAAAATTTAAGTCTTGTTGAGCTTATGAAAGGTACTGATTTACTGTTGCTGATGGTTGATACACCCATATGGCCTTGAATATGATTTGAAGTGTAATAAATCATTATCTAAGTTACCTTTGACATCCTATTTCTGTTTTGACCGAAATTCAAACTCTAAAAACTGATAAACCATACTTGTAATCTGTAACCCTTAGTTTACTTTGTGCATCATATGAGATTAACAGTAAAGTTTTAATAATGTCAAAGAACTTGAAGCCTGGCTAAATTTAGCTGGCATTAAAAATAAATAGTAAAAGAAGATAAGGATTGATCTTGGCCTTTGTTATATACTATAGGGCCTAATGACATTGACCCAAATAATGGTTGAAGGCAAGCCAAATTCCTTTACCCTCTACTTTATTTTTAAGTCAAAATTTAAAAATAATTGTTTTCAATCGATTCTAAATGGAATTCAATATAAAGAAAGCAAAGATTGTACATGTATAGGTTTGAAAAAAATTGTACTTGCTCAAGGGACTTATCTGTACAATTTTTTAAATCTTGAAGTTGAGTGTCCTCTTATCAATAAAACTTTAGGCACATAACCCTTTTAGTCTAAATGCAAATGTAATGTTACAAACATATTTATACCTTCTCTGTGGTGATGGACTTTAGCCCTTTTAAGTCATGCATGTAATTTTAGAATCATTATCTACCTCATGGCTGCTCTTTGGACATTTGCCATAAATCCAGTGTTAATAGGGCTGGTATGAGCTATGGATACATGCTTTGCCAGGTACCTATTAGAGCTAATATGCCATTTAAAGTTATAACCTGTAAGCCTGAAAAAAATTAATCTTGTGATTTTTCTCAACACATGCAAAAGAAAAAAAATAAGGTTAGAGGGAGATCTATGTAGTAGTTAATTTTTATTTGGAGTGATGAAATGTAATAGTTCTAAAATAATAAACATTTTTTGTCTCTCTTAAGTCCCTTGCTGCTAAATGTATTTTTTTACCTGTGTGTTAGAAGGATTTTCTATGAAAAAAAATATAATAAATAAATTCGGACACAGGTTGGAACTAACACAATGACACTTACATGTCAATGTCGAGAAAAATTTTTTATCTTGTCCCAAGACTAAATACTGCATCAAAATTTGCCATGTGCAGGAGAAATAAAAGCAAGTACAATAAACATTATTTATCAAGGATTTCTTCATTACAATTAGACCTGAGTTGTACCTGGTACGTCTTCATCATAGCAAAGTGTTTAAATCATTTAAGGGTAGGGTGAACATGTTCCAGCAATACTTCTATTATTTTAAGAAACATGTATTGAGGGATAGCATGTTGAAAGAGTAACAAGGCCAAACTAATTAATTGATTCTTGCAACATTATGCAGTCAAACATTGGACCTGATAGCTGGAACCTTTTCTACTGGTCTTTTAGAGATTGTCAAATTTTATTAAATTAGAATGGTTTGAATGATTATCAATCTGTTTAAATACAAAGATTATCATAAAAATCAATCAGCAGGTTTTAAATATTTTTTTTCTAAATATTTGTAAGATTTGATACAAGGCTGGAACTCAGTTTTTATTTTCTTCTAACAATTGGAAAATTCAAGATGGGCAACCCCCCATCTTCAATGATTTTAAATAGCTTTATATAAGTTTAGAAGTGAGTACACTTTTCCTTTTCTATTTTTCTAACGGCATTCATTTCTTTCTTTAAAAGCTAGAGTCTATACCATGTTATTCCTACTTGTAACAGTTACTAAGTTTAGATCAGAAGTATGGTTTGACTTGAGTGTGTATCCATGCTTACTTTAGGCGGTTCATAAATCAATGTTGGGAAAATTCAGGTTTTTTTACTTAACCTCTGGTTGCTCCCCTGTTGATCATAGTACTAGAGAAAGTTTCAGTTTTTCTCTTATCCTATGATTTTCAGCTGTTCATCACACACTTCAGGACCTACTGCCAGCCAGATCCTACTTTCGCTTCAACCCTTACCTGTCTGAGGAATTCTACTTAGATGAGATCCGACCTGATAAGATTGCACAGATGCAGCTAGATGCCCAAATGTACACGAGACGCAACAGCTACAAACTCACAGCTGCTGCTGATCGGCTCACACAGAAGAGGAGGCCGACGCAAACAGCAGGAGATTTAGTCAAGGGTTTTCTAGACAAAATCTGAGAAGCTTTTAAAATGTAGCCTGCACTGCTTACAGTGTATCTAGTTAAGAGATGAATCAGAATGATTCCAAAGTGGTCATTGCTAATCATGGGCAGAAGGTTTACTCCGGTGATATATGGTGTTACAACACCCATGATAATTTATTACTCATCAAAAAGGATGGAAAGCCTGTAACTTGATCCATGGACAGGAGAAAAGCTTAACATTGACATTGAGCTGTTGCATTTCACGTTTCATGCTTCAAGTTTTTATGCTTCTTGGCATATTTTTTTGCAATTTTACAATTAGTAGCAAACAAAATAGTCATAGTACTGGGCATTTTATGTGACATCATTATCTTTTAACCTATTTGGAAGAGGAAGAATTTGTAACTAAATTTGCATTTGTGAATGCTAAAAAGCATACTTAGTTCTTCAAGGTAAAAATAAAATTGGAAACAAATTATGTGATTAAGATAATTTAGACAATATGTAACAATGTTTAAAAAGATCACTCTAGGTATTATCTTCATTTACCCCCTAAAAAATAAATCCAGAAACAAGTGTAAAAGGCATAAAAAATTTTCAACTGCATAGACCCATTCAGTGCTAAATTATAAATAACTTTCATAACTTAACTGTTAGTTTACCTATAAAAACAATTGTACGGATAAACATAATAATTATCAGACTAGTTTGATGGGATACGCAGTTTATTCTTTTCCCACTTATCCTGTGATATTTTATAGATTAAATTGTGATGCAATTCAAACTGGCACGCTTTTTTTGTTGATATTTTCTCTTTTGTTTTATGAAGTCAAACAAGCTGATTTTTTAAAATAAAAATTAGGTTGTTGATTTTTGCAATTTAACAAAAAACATTTATTTAAGTCAAAACAAATGTGACAAATAGAAAAATCAACTTTTATTTCCAGTTTGGAGGTTTACCATGAGGTGTTCTTTTTTATGCTTAACTTAAAGGCGGGTAGAACAAAAGTGTCTAGAGGCAATGGATTGAATAAATCGTCACGGAAACAATTGAAAATATGAATTGGAAGCTAAATATGTGTTGCTATAAAATGATGGAGTAAAATGTGATCTGATATTTTGTCATAATAATCATTGATGAAATCTTTATCGTTTTTTTTTTTTTTTTTTCATGACCCACCTATACCAGTATTTACTTTTTTAGGTTGTAGAGTATCATGAGTGTAAATGTTTGCAAATTTATTTTAAATGATTACTACTGCCGTGTTTATTTTAATTTGATTCATTCAAACCCAACTTTTTTAAACAAACTGAAAACTCATTTTTTTTTAAAACTCTCTCTTTCTCTCTCTCTCTCTCTCTCTCTATCTATCTCTCTCTCTCTCTCTCTCTCTCTCTCTCTCTCTCTCTCTCTCTCTCTCTCTCTCTTTTGAATATAATATTTCAATGTAATGGCTTTTAATTAAAGCATACCGTCAATTTTGGGCTGTTTTAAGAGTCATATAGAAAACACTTATTCCATTTTGATATTTTTAAAGTGCATTATGACACCCACATTGACAGTATTTTGATCCATAAATTTTCTTAATTTTAAGACCTTATCAATTTTCATTTGAAAATGCAAATCAACTACATACTACTCAAGCAATGTAAAACTGAAACACTCATTATTCTTATTGTTGATTTTTTTTTTTATGGCAATTGCTTGTACATTAAATGAATAAAATTATATCGTCGTTTGTCTCACGATATATGATATAAAAGCAATCAAGTTATTTCTCTTTTTCAACAAAAACATTGGGATTTAGATAAAATGGGTATACATGTATATGAAAAAAGAATGAATCGAGTAATGATCAAAAGTGTGGGAAAGGAAGTGAGATTTATTTATTTCTGCTATATTGCATGCTATTGTCATGATAATTCACTGTCTACTTTTTGAAATGGCAATACCAAATAGAAAATACGGCGTCGTAATTCTGGCAAAATGCTGACCATACTCCAGTAAATCCAATAAAGGCCCTGATTTTTCTATGTGGCATTATCAGTTCCTTCAGAAAAGTTGAAATGAAGGACACCTATAAAAATTATCCAAATGATAAGATCTTTTTAATCCATATAGTATCTACTAAAAAGTATAAGTATGTTTAGTCTATATAAAATAATTTTCAGATCAAAGTACCAAAGTGATTGTAGCTGACATGTGCAAGATTTAAAATGCAGTATCCTAGTTCTAGCAATCCTGATTTACGCAGAATTAAATAGAATTAATTCTTCAAATGCTGTAAAAATGATAAGTCATAGATTTGATCATGATAAAAAAATAATATTAGAAATAGTACTTTTCAAAGTTAAAACAATGTAAATTTTTGTATGGCATTCAACTGCTTTCTTGATGTCTTTTGTTTCCCTACATTTTTCTGTCACCTATAGTTTGAACATCCTTACCTTTTCATAAAATGTTTCATTGCTGAAAAGCCAAATGGGAAGAAAGCCTGTCTATATTTCTTACTCATTTTCTAGTAGCACCTGTGCTGATTGAACTGGGACCAAAAATAAGCCAAATGGTGGCAAAGGTACAACCTTTACTGTATTTAATTGCACATTTGAGGGAATGCTTCTTAGGATAAACAATGAACCTCTGCTCTTTCTTCTTCAGATTCTTTCATTGTGGAATCGGTGATAATGACACAACCTGATGGGTATTTGAGCGTTTCCATTCATTACTCATTCTCATACTCCATGACCAGCAATGGCGCATGTAACAATGGGAATGGTTATGTGGATAATCAGAAGGGTGTAACAAAAAAAAAAAAGCACTATTGGATCAAAGTGACAATGTCAATTCTTAAAACAGTTTTATTTTACTCTGGATCAGATTTCCAACCTAGGCGGTATTTCAAATGTGCAATTTGGATAATCATAAAGAGAAATTTTTACCCCACAGGTTAATAATAATGAGAGCTCTCCATGAAATGATGATTCTTTCAATCTTCAAAGGCAAAAGTACACCAAGATATCTTTCTACACTAAGTAAGATCGTTGTAATCAGTGCAGAAACCCATAAT
The DNA here is from genome assembly GCA_033675545.1 of Elysia crispata. NCBI lineage: Eukaryota > Metazoa > Mollusca > Gastropoda > Plakobranchidae > Elysia > Elysia crispata. The sequence continues at coordinate 598,420 of JAWDGP010003892.1, read as the reverse complement.
GGGCCACAGGGTCCATCTTAACCTCACAAAGAAGTGGCTCGTTCAAAACATTAGTTTAAGTCTTTACCCTATACCAAAGTACTGCCGCTATAGCATGCAGTGCCTAGATTTGAAATAGCTGGAGCTGATATGTTAATATTACAATCTATGCGATTCTACAGTTGACCTTTCATCGTTTCAATAGAAATAGTCAGAAATCAAGTGATTATGAACTTTAAATACAACATGTATAATATTTATGTTGAGACTTCGTTGTTAAACGGCGAAAGCAGCAAATTTTGGCAAATGTCAGTGGGCCTACGTGAAATATCATTTTTTTTTCAATCTAATTTTAAATACAATTTTATTTCGATTCAGGAGAGAGCCAAATTAAAAAAAAAAATAAAAAAAAGAAGAACAACAACAACATAGCATCATTTTTTAGTATACCTCTTTGAAATAATTGCCATTGCCATGATACATTGATACCTTTGTCCTTCGAGGAAGTGGAACTTGTACATTACAGAGCATTTGTAGCTAAGATCTTTCTTGATTTGCAGAAGATAAGAAAATTGAATAGATTTGAAAAAAAAAATTTAAAAAACAAAACAAAAACAAAACAAAACGAAAATAGTAGCCTAGTATGTTTTATAATTTTTCCGAAAGTTGAAAAGACAAAGTTGTGAAAGTGAGCGTTGAAATTATGCTTTCATGACAAACATAGCAACCAAGACATCAGAAAACTGCTCCAGGCATTGATATACATGGATATACTAAAATAAACAACTGCCTTTTTCTTAGACATACACATTGGCTTTCTTTTAATTAAAAAAAACTACGGTGTATATAACTCTTCCCTGACGAGAGCAACAAAATTGTATCAAGTCACATCGAAGTATAACTAACATAACTTCGCTTGCATACAAAATTAAAAAAAAATA
>JAWDGP010003892.1:575000-592500 GCA_033675545.1 Elysia crispata | reverse complement strand
ATAATAATAATAATAATAATAATAATAATAATAAGATACTACTACTACTACTACTACTACTACTACTACTACTACTACTACTACTACTACTACTACTACTACTACTACTACTACTACTACTACTACTACTACTAATAATAATAATAATAATACTAATAATTTAATAATAATAATAATAATAATAATAATAATAATAATAATAATAATAATAATAATAATAATAATAATAATAATAATAATAATAATACTAATACTTATACTAATACTAATAATTATAATAAAAATACTACTACTTATACTAATACTAATAATTATAATAAAAATACTACTACTACTACTACTACTACTACTACTACTACTACTACTACTACTACTACTACTACTACTACTACTACTACTACTACTACTACTACTACTACTACTACTACTACTAATAACAATAATAATAATAATGGTAATATTTATTATGATAATAATAATAATAATAATAATAATAATAATAATAATAATAATAATAATAATAATAATAATAATAATAATAATACTAATACTTATACTAATACTAATAATTATAATAAAAATACTACTACTACTACTACTACTACTACTACTACTACTACTACTACTACTACTACTACTACTACTACTACTACTACTACTACTACTACTACTACTACTACTACTACTACTACTACTAATAATAATAATAATAATAATAATAATAATAATAATAAGAAGAAGAAGAAGAAGAAGAAGAAGAAGAAGAAGAAGAAGAAGAAGAAGAAGAAGAAGAAGAAGAAGAAGAAGAAGAAGAAGAAGAAGAAGAAGAAGAAGAAGAAGAAGAAGAAGAAGAAGAAGAAGAAGAAGAAGAAGAAGAAGAAGAAGAAGAAGAAGAAGAAGAAGAAGAAGAAGAAGAAGAAGAAGAAGAAGAAGAAGAAGAAGAAGAAGAAGAAGAAGAAGAAGAAGAAGAAGAAGAAGAAGAAGAAGAAGATGAAGAAGAAGAAGAAGAAGAAGAAGAAGAAGAAGAAGAAGAAGAAGAAGAAGAAGAAGAAGAAGAAGAAGAAGAAGAAGAAGAAGAAGAGAGGAGGAAGAGGAAGAGGAAGAAGAAAAAAGAATGAAAAATAAATGCATTTTTAATTTGCGTCAATAGAAATGTATCCTGCTATTAACCCCCAAGCACCTGACTATAAATATTCCGTGATAGATTGAATTACGTTTCTTAATCATCTGGCAACTGAAACTTTTCAGCTCACCGGCTGTTTTCTCTTCTCACATTTCTTTAATTTCTGTACTTAGGCCCTCGGTGTCATAAGGTTAATCATCTCCGGTACAAAATTAAGTATTAATTTCATTTATCAAAATCACATTTGCCTGAAAACGTTGATCGTGCAGTCTGATACCTCTAGTGAGTGTATCTATTCAAACTTTGTAAGTCGAAGAGAAGAGAGAGATCAAACTAATTTGACTTTTATGATAATAATGAAAGAAAAAAAGAAGTAAGAACAACAACGACAATCGTTGATTATCTGTTATTTCACCTGCCTTCCTTTTTTTCTTAAGGATTTTATAACTTTTTAATTCTTGAAAAAAAAAAAAAAGAAGAGATGAATATGTCACGCAAAATAATTAAAAAAAACAAAAACAATGTTAAAGCATTTTTTTTTACGTTTCAGAGATATATGTGTATTTCAATAAACCCAGTGTACTATCGATGTCGATGCGTTGATGAATAAGCGAGAACCTTTGTAAAGTTAAAACTTAAAACAAGTTTTATTTACCTGATAAAGGTATTTCAATGATCATGAAATACAAGTCTTTTTTAAATTGTGAATGGACTCTAGATTACATACCAAAAAGAAGAATTAACTATATATGCGGTGTGTTTGGTTACAGAAGTATAAGAGATTAACTCATCACATTTCCATTCACGTGCACAAAACCGTCGCATGGTTAATCTTTAGTAAAGGAAAGAAAAGGAAAAAGAAACATCTTGAAAACTGATTCAGAAAATATTAAATATATATAATGATTTAAAATGGTTCTACCATAGTGAATGAAAGTGCCCAACAATAAGGATCAGGATTAATAATTATGAAATACCTGGACTAAGGCCTTGCCATGATACTGGTGTTTCGAGCCCTGTTGCTCTCATCAGGCAGCTGTGGCGAAGATATATCTATCTATCTATCTATCTATCTATCTATCTATCTATCTATATATATATATATATATGTATATGTATATATATATATATATATATATATATATATATGTATATGTATATATATATATATATATATATATATATATATATATATATATATATGTATGTGTGTGTTTAAAAAGTCACCTGAATGAGGGTTTAAATTGGATTTGCAGCCATCCCATAAAGCATAAAGGAAAAGAAAATCAGACAACAAGAAACAATACAAAACAGCATGTCGAAGTGAAGAGAAGGGAAGTTATGAATGAATAGAAATCGAAACCTTGAAAAATAAAAAAAAATAAGAAAATAAAGTTGAGGGTAAAACTTGGTAGATAAAAACAGCAAAGGAATCAGGAAGAAATTATTTCACAAAAAAATGCCATAGAATTTTAGGCACATAGAAAATACAAGGGAAACAATCTATTTTGCGTAAAACAAATATTCATAACCAAAAAAAAACAAAACAAAACTCAGCTTACTAAGTTTATGAATTCAAGATAGACTGGTTGTCGTTGATCTGTGGGCCTGGTGCTATATGTTGTGAACTGGCAATGTTTGAATGTTTGAAACTTAGGCGATGAGCGTTTCAAACAAAATTAATTAGAAAATCGTATAGGCTAAGTAGACGAATTACAAGTAGTTCTGCCAGTTGTATTTTCTTAACTCAAATCCTATAGCTTGGCAGAACTGAAGCAACAAAATAAGGCGAGCATTTTCATTTTTTATAAAAATTTATATGTGGTATACCAGTTAGTGCTTTATAATCAGGATGTGATAAAACAACTGATTGTATTGAGAGAGAGAGAGAGAGAGAGAGAGAGAGAGAGAGAGAGAGAGAGAGAGAGAGAGTGGGGGGGGGAGAAAGAGAGAGATATAGAGAGAGACAGAGGGGGGGGGAGAGAGAGAGATAGATAGATAGATAGATAGATAGATAGATAGATAGAGAGAGAGAGAGAGAGAGAGAGAGAGAGAGAGAGAGAGAGAGAGAGAGAGAGAGAGAGAGAGAGAGAGAAGATGTTGAATCAATGATCAAAGATTCCCTGTCATCTTATCTTCTTCTGTTGCTAGGTTAGTTTCATCCATAATAATATCATTCCACTGTTCGGCTGTCTAATCAGAGTTCTCTATGATGCATTTGCATTCAACGCTAAGAGCCGAAATCCGCTCTCCCATTTGGGGCAAGAAAACTTGTCCTCTGCCTCCTTGCAACTGCAATAATCCAAAATTCCACTGATTCTGTACAGCCGATTTACTGAGTAGATTTTCTCTATAAAGGCAGTAAGTAAGTCTTGCCTTTCGAATTAGTGCGCTACGTTTAGGAAAGATCAAAGGCAAATATTCAAAGCATGTTTTAAATCGAATCGAGATATCAAAACCTTATGAAACACAAACCTCGCAACGTTTCTAAAATGCAAAAATAATGCCAGAAGCTTTTCTCAAAACAACCACATTGACATGTACAATAAAAAAAAATTTGCATCGAGTTAACGGTTATTAAAATTTATTTATACATACTTTAATTTACCTAACCTAGATTCAAACAAAATTAATACAACCAACTTAAACCTACATGCACTCTACAATTAGAGAAGATTGAAGAATACGTTGGTAATTTTAACGGAGACTAACCTACAGACATAAAATATTCTCAGTCACACTCTTATCTCGTAAAAATGATTAGGATCAAATACTGGTTTCAAGGACAGTCATCTCAGCCCCACCTCTTAAATCAGTATGGAAAGCAAAGTGGGTTGAAAACAAAATGTAAATATTATTATTTTTTTTTAACACGAAAGATATAATAATGCTGACAAGAAGTGTCTTAGTATCTGACGTCTTCAGCAACCGCCGCTAGCCGAGCCGGTAGCTTGAGTCTTCTAGTCCTGCCCGGCCGCCCATCGCTGCTTGAGCTGTCTCGATCACCTAGCTGGACCTTCTCCTGGAGCTTGGTAGCCGTATAGAGGGCGACTCCTAGCAAAACCAGGGCATTGCCCGCCCACCACAGACCCGTGCGAGTCTCACCATTCCACGTCACAGCGGTCAGGGTAAGCAGGACGGACTTGGTATTGATGCTGATGTTGTGTGTGAGCGGAGAAGTCAAGGAGATCTGCAGGCTACTCACCCAGCTCATCGCAATGCCGGCCATACCGGAGAGGATTAGGAGGCACCAGAAACTAGTGTCGCGTGATGCCTCCATGCACAGAAAGTCACGGGCCTGGCATGAACCGAACACGGCTGGTGCCAGGGCTATTGAGCATGTCAGGTAGTTGTAGTAGGTGAACTGTAGCGTAGTTGCTGTGATGCGGGTTGCGGTAGTGCCTATAGACCTCTCCTCTTGATCTAAACTTCGCCACTGAGCATGACCTTGAGGATGATTTACTTGCGTATGAGCCAGCAGTTCCTCAAAAGTCAAGTTTTTGCTCGATGTGTTAAGGGTTTTCTCCCTTTGGAGTAAGTTTACCCAAATCTTTTTCGAAGAACCGGCACTGCTTGAAGACGTCGGTCTTGCTGTGCTCGAAAGCTGCAAGCGTTTGAAGAGGACACCGTAACAGGCGGCGAAGAAGCTGGCGATGGAGCCGTACATGACCCCAACTGGAAGAACACCCTGAGACAGGACCTCCTGGTCCACACCAACGTAAAATCCGGCTACCATGAGGAGGCAAGCGACCCCAACGCGTTTGGCGATGCGCTCTCGCAAAACGCACGCGCTAAGCAATGTCACAAATACAAGCGTGAGAGCCCGTGCGATCTGATAAAAACTGACGTTGATGAGTCGCAGCGTTAAGTTGTTGAAGATGAGCGCCGATGTTTGGGCGACTGCTGCTAAAACAAGGTCAAGGTCACCACGACGCGCCATGGAGGGAAGCTGCAGGTGCTGAAGCTCTTTCAGGGGCAACCGGAACACAAGCACAAGACCTCTCAAGGTCAAGAGAAAGGTCAAACCAAACACGCTCTGCGCCCAGACCACGAGAACAGAGATATCTCGTCTTGATGTCGTTTGCTCAAAAGGTTTTCTGCTTTCGATTCTCGACTCAGTCGCAGCCTCCATGAAATCTAGGCTGTGTGTGGTATCTGCTAGTTGATTTTGCAAGTGGTTACCGGGGCCATCAGCGTTTCTGTACAAGTATCTATGCAATGCTTTAATATAAGAATTGCTAGATAGGTTTAAAACAGGTTGCATTTTTGTGTCTAAATGAATAGACTGTAAACCGGTTTCAACCTCTTTATCTTTAATATCAGGAACAAACCCAATAGCGGTTTTGCCATCCACGTCGATGTTTTGATCTACTTTTACATTCTTGTTGTTGACCTTTACATTACTCCAAGCTTTGTTTTCGCTGGCTTCATAATCCTTCATTGCTACAGAGCTGAGATCATCTATTGATAACTTAGGTTCATAAGTGTTTTTTGGCGCCATTTTCAGTTTCGGAATTACAGAAGCGTATTTGGCTTTCGATGTTTCTGGTTCAGACAGCAGTGTCGAACTTGCCGGAGCATGATTAGCAGCTGACATCAACCGTTTGTTGACAAATATCATAGTGGTGGCTATTAGCCAGTAACTGCATACAACCATCGTGACTAAGCAAATATTACCCGGCATGCTGGGAGAGAAAGAAATGGTTCGCACAGGAGGTTTGTAATTTATATGTATAATAAGAGAGAGAGGGGGGGGGGGAGAGAGAGAGAGAGAGAGAGAGAGAGAGAGAGAGAGAGAGAGAGAGAGAGAGAGAGAGAGAGAGAGAGAGAGAGAGAGAGAGAGAGAGAGAGAGAGAGAGAGAGAGAGAGAGAGAGAGAGAGAGAGAGAGAGAGAGACAGAGAGACAGAGAGACAGAGAGAGAGAGAAGACAGAAAAAGAAAAAAAAAGATAAAGAGGAAAACCGACCTATAAAAAGAAAGGAAAACAGACAGAGATAGAGAATGATAGAGAGACAATAAAGAAAGAGATATGGATCGAGGGAAAAACTATTCTAGCCCTTTGAGGAATTGAGAAAGTATGTAATGTTTGAACGGGAAAAAAGAGAACTTTTATCGAATCGACTAAAATTTCAGGGTGTCAGCTACGTTTGAGACAAGCTATGATATAAAAGCTTCCATTTCTACTGACATCGGTTGGAAGTGACGGTCACAAATCAACCCTGAGCCTAAAGAGTCCGACAAAAAAACTTGGTGTTTGTTGAAATTCTTGTCAGTTTCCATGTTTTGGTGTTTGGATGCAGGGGAAAACCCTCATGCTATGGCGCAGAGAGTTACAAGATGGCAACCGATTTGAAGTCAAATTAATTCCTTTTTCTTTGCCATAGTTTTGACAACGTGTTGGAAGCTACGATGCATCGGCTTTCATCCTTTTGATTCTACCTTTTTTTGGCTGTAATTTTTAAATCGTCCTGTGGAAGAATAAAAACAATTAATAGGTTAGCATAATAACTTTTATATTTTTTAATCGAATACAAGAAAATTCGCATTCCAAGTAAAGAAAAGCAATAACATTATGAACTAATGCTAAAAATATAATTAGGGAAGTATGCACATCCATTGAAATGCTAACATGAAGTCAATTTTTTATCTTCGGTTTATATTGTATACTAATTCACATGCCCTTATCGGTGTGTTTCTAAAAATAGCCCCTTCAATGCTTTGACAGTGACCATGTCAAAACACTCTGTTGATCAAATTGTGAATGGAACCATTATTTAGGTTTGTAATGTTACCAATTAACTGTGACTTAAGACGTAAAGTAGTTCTTAATCGTTTGACGTCCTCTCAGACTATCTCATAGTGTTATACAGGGACATTCTATGACTATTGCCACTGCTTGGATTAAGAAATGAATTACTCGAGTATTGACATTTTCACAATTACTGAACCGACGGTTCCATGAAGAAATGAAACCATTATGGTGGTTGAAAAAAAATGAGTTGTCTAGAGAAAAGCTCTGTTTCTTGTAACTTTTGAACACTGTAAAATAGTCAACACTGCTGTACTAAAATTTGAAAGAAAAGATAAATTGTGTTCCAAAGTATACAGTACACGGTCCAAAGTATTATTCTAGGGCTATGGTATTTTAAGCTTGCGGCTACCAGCTACTATTATATCCAGATCATTTTGAACCATTATGCATAAGCCAGTAAGCGCCGTGACTCGTTCATTCCCATTCGAGATTTCAACTTTCAAGAGAACAGGAGGACGTAAGCTGCGGAGTAATATAATGGTAATAGGAGATCCGCTACTTTCGTACTATGTGCAAAATGTGGTATTAAACAAATAAATTAAAACCGCAATGAATTAAACATTTTTCATATAAAAAAAGCTCGTGAGATAATGTGACAAACATTAAAATATTATAAGTATGTATTTCCTTTAAAATCCTCCGAATTTCAAACACGCATACGCACAATTTGTTAAATATTTTACTGGTATTAAAATTTATACATACAAAAATATGAAACTTACACGAGAGCCTTTTTCTCTGAAATCTTTTACATTAATTATACTCAGTCAAGAAGATACAAGAAAAGCATTGTGATCGGTTCGTATCCTGACCATGTGAGCTGGACAGCTCCATAGGTAAAATAACTTTAATAGTCTTCAATGTTACTTTTACAAACAATTTATCAGCTGTGATGTTGAAATAAACACTCACCGTTAGAAAAGAGCGGAAGTAGGAGTAAACATTCATGGACCTATTTGTTGAGAAGCAGCTTTCAGTTTAGCAGATGCTTGAAAGTCACACACAAGACGTAGTACTGTTTTGGAATAGACACCTAGTTAAAGCGAAACAACATTCGCAAATAAAGATACTTGCATTTTGGCACGCTTTGACCAATAAAGCATCTAACGCTAAGGCACGTAGGAAATGATGATCGTCAAAACACTGCGAATAGTGAGTCCTCCACTAGAGCCTTCCTCCGTTTCCGTCATAGCAAGTATTTGTTTTCCAAACGATAACCGATGTTCACGACAAGATATTTCGCAGTGGCGTCTAGCTGTGTAGCACATAATAATGCCTATGCAATAATACCCATTAAGAAGAAAAAAAAAATGTGACCAAATTGATTCAATTTTATCGACACGACCCATTAAATCCGCTTAATATCCTCACTAGTTGTAGCCTTCCTTCACTCGCATGGCGGCTTGATCGAAGGCGGTAAAAATGATTTGAAGGGTCGTTACTCTCACTTTTTCCAAATCTTTATATCGGTACGTCTTTACATCACCCTTATTAGATATTGTGAGTTCAGGTGATGTTATGTGCCTCTTGCTGGATGTCTGTCTGTCTATCTGTCTACGACCTCCTCTCCATTTTCTCCATTTCTCTCTTTCTCTCTCTCTCTCTCTCTCTCTCTCTCTCTCTCTCTCTCTCTCTCTCTCTCTCTCTGTATATATATATATATACATATTTGTGTGTGTGAATCAGTACTACTGGGTCGAATTTTAAAAATAGGCGCCCCCCAAGCACTTTAATCTCCCTTTTTCATACTGTTTTATGAGATGTAAAACTTAAATGTTTTGAAAAAAAACAAAACCTGATAGTTTCATAAATTTGACCACTGAAAAGGTAAATAAAGATCTTAGTATCACCACTGAGATGTGGTATAGGCGACATTGCCAGATTTGTGGGTATGTGTTTAACTGTAGTAGAAAGAAGGGCTTCATAATAAAACCCCACTCATATATATTAAGGCAGTGTGCATTTTACGACAAATAATTAGGGAAACAAACAGACAGATAGATAGATAGATAGATAGATAGATAGATAGGTAGATAGATAGATAGATAGATAGATAGATAGATAGATAGATAGATAGATAGATAGATAGATAGATAGATAGATAGATAGATAGTTAGACTTGAGACACACGTCTCGCATGAAGAGACTTTTAAGATAAGATTATCTACAACTATAGAAAAGTTTTTACAGTTGAGCACTTAAATCAATTGTTCTCAGTAATCTTCAAAATAGATAGACAGATAGATAGATAGGTAAGTAGGTTGGTTGGTAGGTAGATTGATAGCTAAATAACTAGATTTACGGATAAATTTGGAAAATCAAAATAAATGTACATTGGTCATTAAAAAATAAAATTTATACAAGCTGCATGGGTTACGGTTTTATAGACTGATAAATAGATGCTCAAAACAAGAGTCGAAAAAAAAAATCCCGAACATTAAAAAGAGAGAAGAAGTACAGCGCAGAACGAATGGCAAATCTTGCGATAAAACTTCTTGCCACACTCATTAAACACTTAGCGCCCTTTCGATTTGAAATTGTACACTAATGCAGTTAACCTTGAACTTTACCGACCCTCTCTCATAAAGAGTGTAATGTGTTACAATGCTTGTGATTTAATCTTTTAACGGGTTAATAATTCATCCTTGGTAACTTTATCGCGTCGATTTCCTGCGATTGACTGTAACAGAAATACGGTAAATCAGCCCTCAACTTCAAGGCTTCTCTATCGATCTGCTATGTTGATTTTTGCACACGACTTTGTGTGTATGTGAGTGTGTTTCAAATGTGTGCTAACAGTGAAAATACCTTACCCGTCTTTCGCTCGCAGCTTAGTTGAATTAATTTATCCTTCGAAATAAGCGATACGGATATTGGATTTACGAAACATCAAGGATTTGTGTGCCCACAAACATCGATATTTAGCTTTTGCTAACACCTGCACTCAGTTTCGGAGCATCGATGTGAGGTAGAGCTGTTGTACGAGAGATTGAGCGAGAGAAAATGATGATACGGAAGAATTGATCTGAGGATTTAGGTGTAAAAGGCTAAAAAGCGTGGCAAAGATTCGAGAACAGAAAGATGGAGCTAAAACATCACTCTCTAGATGAAACGGTCTCCTGATCTTATAATTCACAATGGTTATAATGAGGAACAGTAATAGGTAAACCCGTGTCATGACATTAGTTTTTTTGTTGATGCGATGTGAAGGATAAAATCATGTAAACAAACATTGTAAAAGCGTTGTAGTCATTTCTTTCTTTCCAGTTTTGTCAGCAGAATTATCATCAATCACTTTGTTGCTGTATGGACCACCTTCACTTTATCTTTTCAATTGAACGCACGATTGTTCTATGTCTGTCTACCATTTCTATTACTTAGAATCTACGGCATTCGTGTTTATGAGAGTTGAATGGGGTTTGTTTTAAACTACAACAGACTCGCTTAAGGGCCATGGAATCATCATAATATTATAACCTAAATTGATATTTGGTTAATTGTTATTGTTGTTTTTGCGCTTGAAAGACTAATACATCTGTGGGAGTTGGGAATATATTTATGCTTCAATCTTTTCGTTCTTTCATTATATCCTGATCAAACAAGCTTAATTCATTTCAGAGTTTCGCCAGCCTCTTTGATGGCATTATCTTCTTTATATTTCTTATCTGTGCTTCTTTCAACCTTCTTCGCTTCCTCTTGTCTTATTATGCCCATCACAGTGCGTTGTGAGACTGGTCATTTATCCTGTCAAAGAACCTGACCAAACCGCCTCTGACCACTACGCTTTATAGTTGTTAGACAGGCTGCATTCTCCTCAGGAGCACCCATGGCTATGGGATTAGAGCGACCGCCCTACTTACCTTAAGGACCATCTTTGCGGGTTCGAGTCTCACACCAACGATACGTGAGTTACCGCCTCATCTTTCCAATCGCGCCCTATCTTATAGTATACCGGCTTAGGTTTGATGTGCAAAAACGCCCGAGTTCATCGTGTTGTAGACGTGCTATATCAAGCAACACACAAGCAAACAAACTTTCTTTAACTTCTCTATGGTCTTCAGTTCGACTCATCCAATGGTTATTTTACGCTGATCAAAAAAAGATGTTAATATTTATATTTGATCGTTATTCGGATGATGTAAATATTTAGCAATGGCCTTGTTAGCAAATACAAAATATTTAATATACAGGGCTCACTTTGGCAGGATGGAGTACAGTTTTAAGAGAGTGAGATCACAGGATACTACATAATAATGTGAAAAATTTATTAAAACTGACAGTGAAAATTCCTTGCGGAAAAGGGAAAGGGTGACGAAGCTGTTAGATGGGAAGAATGCAATGAGGATATATATATATTTATATATATATATATATATATATATATATATATATATATATATATATTACTTATCTAGGTCCGTTGCGGAAAAGGGAAGGGTGACGTATATTATATATTATAATAGTTTACTTATCTAGATCCGATTTTGCGTATTATCATCATCATGGCGTGCCATGACCTATCACGTGTCTCTATCTTCACATTTCACAATCAGATCGATCCCTTTGCCTCCACCAGTCCATGTTATTAAATCTTTTCTCTCTCTGTTTACCCCTCGCTACCTTTTCGTTCATTCCGATCAAAAATGTATAACGTTGAATCAGTAGTCTTAATGCTAAAGATCTTGCTTGGAAATTCACTAAGCATTTTGACCCACAATGTAATGTCTATGACTGAAAGGATGCATGAAGTGACAAGGATCTCATCATAGTTAATCTGAATAGGGCTATTTTTAGCCACAAAATTTACCGATACGTCGAAGGTGGCTTCTTCGTTCGTGTTTTTTTTTTTTAGCAAAAAAAAAGCCCAAACCAAAACAAAAATAATAATAATAACAAAAAGATCCCTTTTTGATTTTTGTACCATATTGATCTTCTGGCTTTTTTATATGACTTGATTCAAGGAACATAAAAAGAGAGAGAGAGAAAGAGAGACAGAGAGAGAGAGAGAGAGAGAGAGATAGAAAGATAGAGAGAGAGAGAAAGGGAGAGAGTGAGAGAGATCGAAAGATAGAGAGATATAGAAAGCAAGGGAGAGAGATATAGAAAGCAAGGGAGAGAGAGAGAGAGAGAGAGAGAGAGAGAGAGAGAGAGAGAGAGAGAGAGAGAGAGAGAGAGAGAGAGAGAGACAGAGAGAGAGAGAGAGAGAGAGAGAGAGAGAGAGAGAGAGAGAGAGAGAGAGAGAGAGAGAGAGAGAGAGAGAGAGACAGACAGACAGACAGACAGACAGAGAGACGTTCACATATTATCATGTCAACTGTACTTATTTTCCTGCTATTGCTAGTAGAGCATTGGCTGCAGTGCTAAAGGTAATGTTTTTATTTGTACATCAAACTACACAATTTGAGGACGATGGAAATAATACACTTGTAGTACAAAATTAAGGTGGCTTACAATTTTAGTCACGAGTGGGAAATTATTGTTTTGAGCTATTAAAAAAAAAGAATCAATTCTTCATGGTTAGCCACATTTTGACATTTCGTGAACAATCATCCATTTTTGTATCATGTAAAAAAGTTCCAAAACTCAAAAACAACATTTAAATGATTTTTTTTTTTTGTTTTTTTTTTTTGTTTTGTTTTGTTTTGTTTTGTTTGTGCGCATGTACTAACTGCAATTCTGGAAAAAAAATTTGCGGAGTGTGTAAAATGGCCATGTAGCCAGAATAACCTTAACCCCTTCCCTAACTTTAAAGGCGATTTTCTCGGAGCCAATTCTATATATATATATATTTTTTTTTTCTTTTTTTTTTTTTCCGCCTTCATCATTGTATTTCTAAGACACCCATTTATTGTCCCGACTGATTGGATGCAAGAGGTTAAGTTTTAATCTTCGCGCCACAGTTAGAATAAAATCAAAATAAAAACTCCGTAGCTAAGCTGCACCAAACAGCACTTCGACGATGATGACTGACTAAATTCATATTATCATCATTACAGTTTGCAAGGCCCTTTTACTTTATCATGGACCTAACTGAACTTGCCCAAGAACCACTCGTCTCTGAGTCTAATCTTCGTTATCAACATGGGCTTCTTATTTGCACAAGGAGAGATTTTCTTACAACCTTTAATGGCAGTGGGAAAAGGGGTAATAATCCATTGTATTTTATCTTTAACCTTTGGTTTTAGAGTAACATACCTTCCATGAATTAACGGTTTCGAACGTGTATTACAATCCTTTTCTTTCTTTCTTTCTCTTATTACAGTTTAAATGGTTGAAATATAAATTTATATACCTAACAGGGTATAAGAAATCATTTAGTTCTAGAGACTGAACTTGATAGTTGCAAAAGAAGCTTATTTTGATAGGAAAATATCTAGTTCTAGAGTTTAAACTTGCTAGTGGTGAGACAAAATTATATTTAAAGGGAAAAAAATACTGAGAGACCATACCCACTTCAATATCACATGAATATCAAGGCTAACTACAATAGCGTTATGAAGTGAGGGAAAATATTTTCTTGAAAACAAAACTTAAGAATGAATAAATAAGGTAAGTTTAGAAGATAATTTACACATGAGAGGGGAAGTCTTGGTTTTCGAAATATGTTACAGAATTATGCTTTAACTTGAAGCGGGATAAGTCTCATATCCAAGGTAAAGTTTCCTCAAGGCTTTTTCCATCCACTGCAAGATGTAGTCCCCTCCTCCGCATTAGATCTCCATTTCTCGCATTGTTTTGCTTCTCTGCTCCACACCATACCCTTCGTCCCTCGTTATCGTCTCATACACTAACGACGAATATATTTCATAAGATTTAAGCACATCAACTGAATTATATCGATATTGAATTGAATCCCTGCCCAGCGAGGCTTTCTAAAATACAAAAATTACAAATCACCGAAGTAAACCAACTTTTGCATGTTTGAGTTATAGTGATCTATTTCTTTTAATTTTTCGGCAAACTTAGGATAAAATTGTGCTCAGAACGCACGTATAATTCATCCTACAGGCCTACACAACAAAAATATCAAACTGTCTTAACTCTGCCAAAACAATAGTTAAATGATATAGCTCACTCTTATTACAAAAGTTTGTTCTCTTCGGTGACTTGGCTTCTATGTATTTTAGGAAGCCTCGCTGCCAGATTACACTGGGCCTGTGACACCTTGCCCCCTTCGCGAGATCTGTACCAGCAGTGACTTCTCGGGTATTGTCGTCATTTTTGTCATCGATATTTTTGGAACAATTTGAGATCGATCTGAATCTAGCTCTAGAATTCTAGATCAAGCGATTGCCTCAAACGTCATGTAAAAAATTGGCAATACAAACAATAAATCGGATGATGATTTGGAGGCTAGACTTAGATCTAGATCTAAATATAAAAGTCCACCAACTAATGCACAGGATAACAATGATATTGGAAGACTGTAGTCCTAGAGACAGAGGGAGAGATGACCTATACAATTACTAGATCTAGATTTAGATTTAGGGATTGCTTCAATGCTCATGTAAAGATTATTTTGATAATAAATCAGAAGATGATTTGGAATCTGGACCTAAATCTGGATCTAGATCTAGAGGCCCACCCAATAGACCTATAGGATGACATTGATATTGTAAGAGGTAGGGTAGACCTAGAGACAGGGAGATGAGAACTTATCCAAAGAATGGATGTTACCCCGGCACGGAGCATTCATCTCATATGACTATCAGAAAGCAGTGAAAAGGTTAATTATTAACCAATTATCAACAATAGTGTAGCGACAACAATCTCCTAACTCAACTGAGATATGGAATACTGACAACTGCCATAAAATCACAGTTGATCTCATTTCAACCCAAGTAATCTTAGAATAAATAACTTCAAACCACACACAATCTCAGTTTAAGCGCAAAATAAGATGAAGCAGCGTCCATGTTGTGCTTAGTACAAAATGTACTTCCATTCTTTACGCTCCACTTAGTGTGTTGGTTTCAATCCGTGATAGACGCAATAAGTGTGTTTTCTTCTCTAAAAAAAGATCCCGTATTTGTGGCAATTTCCGTTTTTTTTTCCCTGTTTAAAACATAAACATTAAGAATTTCTTTGAAATACAATTATATTGGAGTTTTAAACAACCTAGAGAGCCAAAGTTAATAATTACTTTCATTGTTTATGTGCTTTGGCTTTCTTTGCAACGCATAAAGCTTTGCGGTAAATTTGACCTTTTTTTTTTGTACTGTGGACATAAAGAACTATGTGCATAACTAACTTAACAATGACTTTGTAATGAAAAGAGTAGTATAGAAAAATCAAGAGACCGACAAATAAGACGAAAGACGTGAAAACATTACAACAGATGGAATAAACAGGGATCGAACCTGCGTCTCGATGCGGCACCCATCGCCTTGCCGAGACAAGACCAGGCACTTAACCACTGAGCTATCCGCATCTACAAAAAATAGATGCTTCAGGACAGTGACTTTCATGCTGGCTTGAATAGACTAAGAGGTTGAATCGCTAAGAACGATCAAGTCCATATTTTTACAGGACATAAACAAACTAGCCTCTAACGGATCTAAGAAAGATGCCATTTGACTGAAAAGCATAAATGAACATAGGAATAAAGAAAGCAGTCAAACCACGTTAGAGGCTGAGACAGACGAAGCTAGATCTAAGGATCTAAAGATGCATGTGACTGAAAATAATGAAATGAGTAGTATAGAAAAATCAACCACAAACCTAGATCTAGCTCGAGACCGACAAATAAGACGAAAGACGTGAAAACATTACAACAGATGGAATAAACAGGGATCGAACCTGCGCCTCGATGCGGCACCCATCGCCTTGCCGAGACAAGACCAGGCACTTAACCACTGAGCTATCCGCATCTACAAAAAATAGATGCTTCAGGACAGTGACTTTCATGCTGGCTTGAATAGACTAAGAGGTTGAATCGCTAAGAACGATCAAGTCCATATTTTTACAGGACATAAACAAACTAACCTCTAACGGATCTAAGAAAGATGCCATTTGACTGAAAAGCATAAATAAATATAGAAATAAAGAAAGCAGTGAAACCACGTTAGAGGCTGAGACAGACGAAGCTAGATCTAAGGATCTAAAGATGCATGTGACGGAAAATAATGAAAAGAGTAGTATAGAAAAATCAACCACAAATGAGCAATTTGTTGTATGTTATCATAGAATGGCAGGGCAATGAATGCCGACGCATCTAAATATCTTTGATTCGGATCCCACAGGGGCAATCATGTTTCAATCATTTTCTGTCGAGCCTATTCCAAGCCACTATTGAGCACTTCCTAAAACTCTAGTTAATTCTTCCTAATATATATCACTTGTCTGCCTCGTCCAGATATAATCTACTACTACTACTACTACTACTACTACTACTACTACTACTACTACTACTACTACTACTACTACTACTACTACTACTACTACTACTACTACTACTTCTACTTCTACTACTACTACTACTACTACTACTTCGTCTACGCCTACTACTACTACTACTACTACTACTACTTCCACTACTACTACTACTACTACTACTACTACTACTACTACTACTACTACTACTACTACTACTACTACTACTACTACTACTACTACTACTACTACTACTACTACTTCTACTACTACTATGATAGTGATAATAAAATATAAAAAAAAAACAATCACAAACGATTATAATCATATTCACAAGAATAATGATATTAATAAACGAAAAACCTTTTAAAACTTGTTTAGCACTGGTTATACGTTGCGAGTTCGTTACTAAATGTGACTTTAATAGTCTTTACATAAATATCTTTATGTTTCAAATGAACGACTATATTTTACATTCGAAGTTAACTTATCGTCAAAAAAAGAACAACCAAATTAATCTTAACTCAATTTTTCAAAGTCCTTTTTAAGCATACAAAAAAAAAAAAAAAAAAAAAATTAGAATGTCTTTTTTGATAGTTTTTTTTGCTTCGTTTTTGATTCTTTGTTTATTTTTTAGCTTGCAATTTACAATATACAAATAGATCTCAATGCCTTTTTTTCGAGCTGTGTATGTATTTCATGTTGACTAATTTTGTGTTTTTTTCCTTTTTTTTTTCAACTGAGACGTTCTATTTGTCTGCAACAATGATCAGACGAGGTAAAATTTTAAGAAAAGGAAAAGAAAACACCAACATTGAAGTTCAATGCAGGCATAACGATTATGAAATTGAAAAAAAAAAACAATATTATTTCACGCAAGTGATTCTTTATTCAACATAGAGAGAGTTTGAGACACAATTGATAAACAATTAATATGCCAGAAGCCAAATTGCTAAAACGAAAATGTAACAATTTTAACATGTGTGTAGGATTATAGCCTTCAATAACCTACGTAACCTTTGCTGCAGAGAAAATTAAAAAAAAAAAAAAAAAACTGCTCTTTTACATTCAGAATTAAAAAAGTGTTTTCCACATCTAGACGAACTTCTAAAAAAATTATTTAGAAGCAATGTCCTTTTGTACTCTGTGGAAAAAAAAAAAGCTTTGTGACAATGCCAGATGGTTTACTAAAG
>JAWDGP010003892.1:565000-570000 GCA_033675545.1 Elysia crispata | reverse complement strand
AAGAATCACTCCTGTTATATAATAAAGTTGTCAACATTATTACTCCTGTGATAATTAGGACCAAGGCGAATAGGGATGAATGGCTGTCATCCTTAAGTACAGGCTAAGTCACCGAAGTAAACAAACTTTTGCATGTCAAGGGTTCTAGTGATCTATTTCTTTTAACTTTTAAGCATAGTTAAGACAGAATTGTGCTCAGAACGAACTTTTTGTTCATCCCCCAGGCTCACGCAAGGAATTTAACACTGTCCCATAAAATAGGATAAAAGATAATAAAAGATATAGCTCACTTTTACACTTTCTGCAAAGGTTTGTTATTTCGGCTACTCCTTGGGAAGCCTTGGTGGCTATGTATCACAGTGTCATCTTAACAGATCAAAATTAATGTACAGCTTCATGTGATTATTTTCGTTTCTTCCGTTAGATTTTATGAAAGTTTTTTTTCATTTATTTAACTTTTTCCCACATTTTCATGCAAATGTTTTTTAATGCTTATACTATGAAAAAAAATTCTTTCTGTTGCTTAAAATTGGTTTGTTTAGTCAGAATAAAACTAACATTGTCGCGAGAGAGAAATTGAATTTGTCTTTTTGAAATTGAAGTATGGATTTGCTTTGATTATAAAGTCCCTCGAGATGACGCGGTCTGACTTAGCTTCTTTTATCTTCCATGATCATCTTGTGTTGTTTCGAACCGTTCATATCTAAATCTGACGCAGGTAATTTTTTTTTTTTACATTATCTCGTTTTTTTTTTTTCTTTTTTTTTTTTTTTTGTAGTTTTGTTTTGTTTTTGTTTTTGCTCTATCGTGTTGTGGTAGTCCTCGTGCGGTTAACTCCTACCTTTTACAGACATTTTTTTATTGCGCATTTGCTTTTGTTGCTGTAGTTACTTTCTTTGTCGATGTTCATATTGTTTGCTGTCTTTACTTAAAATTTTTTTCTTGTAGTTTTTCTTTATTTCTTCTTTCATGTCGCTCATACAGCCATAGCTTAACCTCGATGCGTTTTTTGTTTGTATGTTTGTTTGTTTTTGGATTTGTTGATAATCTAATTTTAATGGAGCTTTTTTGTTTGTCAGAATATCATTTATTTAGCAGAGTGAAGAACTTATGCCTTTGTTAGATGTAGTATTATTATTATTATTATTATTATTATTATTATTATTATTATTATTATTATTATTATTATTATATTTGTTAGATGTAGTATTATTATTATTATTATATTTGTTAGATGTAGTATTATTATTATTATTATATTTGTTAGATGTAGTATTATTATTATTATATTTGTTAGATGTAGTATTATTATTATTATATTTGTTAGATGTATTATTATTATTATTATTATATTTGTTAGATGTATTATTATTATTATTATATTTGTTAGATGTAGTATCATTATTATTATATTTGTTAGATGTATTATTATTATTATTATTATATTTGTTAGATGTATTATTATTATTATTATATTTGTTAGATGTATTATTATTATTATTATATTTGTTAGATGTAGTATTATTATTATTATTATATTTGTTAGATGTAGTATTATTATTATTATTATATTTGTTAGATGTAGTATTATTATTATTATTATATTTGTTAGATGTATTATTATTATTATTATTATATTTGTTTGAGGATGATGTGCTTTTGTTTTTTGTTTTGTTTTTTTGTATCATTAGTTTTATATTCTTCACCTCGATCTTCCTCTTGTAGCTGGTCCAATGATACTTTTTATTTCGGTTTTTATAGCTTCAGACGTATTGTATTTCACATACCGCAGTGCGTTCCTATGACCCTTTAGTCTTCAAACTTAGTTTTAAAATTTTTGATTTATTTGAAAAGTGCAGCATTGAACGAAGTTTTGTTATGCCTTTTGTTAGACTCTTGATTAAAATGGTGGGTGGTTGCCCTGGCTTTGTTTCCAGTTTATCTCACTATGTTTTGTTGGTTTTTTTTTTGTTTTTTGTTTGTTTTTTTAAATGGACGGTTCGTGGAGGTTTGTGCGCAGGTCGAGAGTCGTGTCAAGAAAACGAATGACCTTATACTGTCTTCAATGGTTATCTTAAAAAACAATTTTCTTCGAATATTTTGTAACAATCCTTTTCTTCTCTTATTTCTCCGTGGCGACTCTTTCATTGTCTCTAAAGAGCTCAACATTTCTGTCTAGGTGTAGTTGTACTTGAGCTGATAGATACACTCCGCACAATTCACTAGTCTCATAATATCATTGTAAATAAGACCAGTCTCTAGAATGGTTTAAAAGAGCGACTGTTCAAAGACAAAATCTGTAGGGGAGAATGCTCTTCAAGCCGCGATCCTCTATACCGAGTCGCGAAAAGAAGTTTAAAACAATATACATTTATGTTAGATCATATAAGACTGTTGTCTTATCAACAACAGAGCAATAATAATGAAATTGATACGACGCCTTCTAATGAGCAGCGTTCGGTTGTTATGTTTATTTTTATGTGTTTGTCTAACACGCATAGGGGCTTATTATTATTGTTCTACCTCAAATTAATGAAAATAATAATAAAGAAAATGAGTGAGATGATCTGGGATTTAAGGCTCAGGTCTGAAAGTATTGTTTTGAGCTAAGGGGCTGCAAATATAAAAAAGTTGATTTTTCGAGGTGACCCACTTTGTGGCTTCTCAGGAGCAATTATCCTTTATTCTATCATGTCAAAAAGTTTCAAAGCCTGAAATGAACTTGATTTTTGTATTTTTTGTCTGTGTTCATGTGAAGATTGTTCCCTAACCTTGTATTAGATTAATTTTAAAGTTATATCTAAACCAAATACTTAAATATTAAAAAAAGAAAATGTTTTATAGAGGAAATTGAGTAGGCTTTTAGATTGTATGGAAATTGTAATTTGTTCTAACTAGTCATCGAGTCTAAACATTGCGAGCCATCTTATTGTCGTCATCGAGCCTAAACATTGCGAGCCATCTTATTGTCGTCATCGAGCCTAAACATTGCGAGCCATCTTATTGTCGTCATCGAGCCTAAACATTGCGGGCCACCTTATTGTCGTCATCGAGTCTAAACATTGCGGGCCACCTTATAGTGGTCATGGAGTCTAAACATTGCGGGCCACCTTATAGTGGTCATGGAGTCTAAACATTGCGGGCCTAAACATTGCGGGCCACCTTATAGTGGTCATAGAGTCTAAACATTGCAGGACATTTTATAGTGGTCATGGAGTCTAAACATTGCGGGCCACCTTATAGTGGTCATGGAGTCTAAACATTGCGGGCCACCTTATAGTGGTCATGGAGTCTAAACATTGCGGGCCACCTTATAGTGGTCATGGAGTCTAAACATTGCGGGCCACCTTATAGTGGTCATGGAGTCTAAACATTGCGGGCCACCTTATAGTGGTCATGGAGTCTAAACATTGCGGGCCACCTTATAGTGGTCATGGAGTCTAAACATTGCGGGCCACCTTATAGTGGTCATGGAGTCTAAACATTGCGGGCCACCTTATAGTGGTCATGGAGTCTAAACATTGCGGGCCACCTTATAGTGGTCATGGAGTCTAAACATTGCGGGCCACCTTATAGTGGTCATGGAGTCTAAACATTGCGGGCCACCTTATAGTGGTCATGGAGTCTAAACATTGCGGGCCACCTTATAGTGGTCATGGAGTCTAAACATTGCGGGCCACCTTATAGTGGTCATGGAGTCTAAACATTGCGGGCCACCTTATAGTGGTCATGGAGTCTAAACATTGCGGGCCACCTTATAGTGGTCATGGAGTCTAAACATTGCGGGCCACCTTATAGTGGTCATGGAGTCTAAACATTGCGGGCCACCTTATAGTGGTCATGGAGTCTAAACATTGCGGGCCACCTTATAGTGGTCATGGAGTCTAAACATTGCGGGCCACCTTATAGTGGTCATCGAGCTGCTACTGCCATGAGGCAGGAAGCACTGATTCCAGGCGAAATTCACGTTTTTTTTTTTAGTTTTAGATTTTTGATGTAGCGAATATCGACGAAACTTGAGCTATCCACAAAGGAACAGGAAGTATTGGATTCAGGAGAACAAAAGATCCATTCTCACTACACAATATTAGGTCAGAAAAGGAAAATAAAGAAAATCCTCATTTAACCAATCGTTTCCATAAGAGGCTCAACATTAACCAGTCATCTCTGTGACTCATTCTTCAAGAAACGTATGGATAGCAAAACTATCCAAAAAACCAACAAACCTTCAGACAATCAAGAACTTCGTTTAGCCTTTTTCCATTCATCTAAGTTTCGATTTTTTTGTATAAGCCTTTTCCATCTACAATTGTATTTCATTGCATGTTTTCATATCTTTTTATGTTAACGGGCATGTCAATTTTGAATTTCCTAAGAGGAATGAATGAAGTTTATCTTATGTGAAAGAAAAGTGCGCTAAACTGGAAGGCCGAAAACTTATATTGAGAGCACCCAGCGCCATAAAAAAAGTAATTGTTAAAGTGTGTCTTACACTTTTATGCGCATGGAGATAACTTTTCCTGCCCTGACCAAAACATATAGTTTGTCTCTGTATGGCCGCGTCTGTTCTCACAATTATGTTCTTACCTACAGCAAAACCTTTTATTCAGCTGACCCAGCCTTAAGGACAGTAAAGTGCAGCTGTAAGCGATCGCTTTAAGGTCAGAGAAATCAAAAAGTAGATGGAAGAGCTGTTGTCAACGGTTCAAAAGAGCTCGAATCGTACTACTCTCTCTTGGGAGTCATCTCAATGTTTCACAAATCCTGAGCTGGTCAGCACAAGTCATTATTTTCTAGTTACTTTTTGTAGTCTGCAAGGTGGAAGGACAGAAAATCCGATGACATCGGAGCAGTGTGACCTGAAATCTTCTGACTTCCATTAAAACATAAAGAAGAGATGGTATCGTATATCTCCTGAAACGATTATGACTTCTATTAAAACATAAAGAAGAGATGGTATCGTATATCTCCTGAAACGATTATGACTTCTATTAAAACAT
>JAWDGP010003892.1:547500-560000 GCA_033675545.1 Elysia crispata | reverse complement strand
TAAAGTACATCTTGGTTAGGTTGTCTATTTGGATTACTGAGAGGGGAAAAACTGATTGAGGTGAGGTAATTTTTTAGCTCTGTGTGTGTTCGATAAATCGAGTTTTGAAAAAAGACGATGAAGATATGTACCAATTAGTGTTTCAGAATCAGGATAATTGATTGTGTTTATATATATATATATATATATATATATATATATATATAGAGAGAGAGAGAGAGAGAGAGAGAGAGAGAGAGAGAGAGAGAGAGAGAGAGAGACAGACAGACAGACAGACAGACAGACAGACAAACAGACAGAGTGTGTGGGGCGGTGAGGTAGAGGGAAATAAAGACATGGGTGAGAGATATACACACTTCCATAATAATCAAAACGAAAGGTTGCGATAATTATTCAAATTCTATGTTAACCGCTCAATAAAAATAGAAAAAAGAAAACTTTGAGAGGCCGAAGGAAAACTTAGACCAGAGAAAAGGGAGACAAAGAGAGAAATGAAGAGCAAGAGAGAGAGAGAGAGAGACAAACAGACAGACAGACATAGAAAGTGACAAAGAGATACAGAGAGACGGAGGCGGAGACAAAACAAAGAGAGAGAGAGAGAGAGAGAGAGAGAGAGAGAGAGAGAGAGAGAGAGAGAGAGAGAGAGAGAGAGAGAGAGAGAGAGAGAGAGAGAGAGAGAGAGAGAGAGAGAGAGAGAAAGAGAGACATAGTAAGTGACAATGAGACACAGAAAGACGGAGGCGGAGACAAAACGAAGAGAGAGAGAGAGGCAGAGGGAGAGAAAGATTGATAGATAGATAGAGAGAGAGATAGATAGAGAGAGAGATTGATAGATAGATAAAGAGAGAGAGAGAGAGAGAGAGAGAGAGAGAGAGAGAAAGAGAGACATAGAAAGTGACAAAGAGACACAGAGAGAGACGGAGGCGGAGACAAAACAAAGAGAGAGAGAGAGAGAGAGAGAGAGAGAGAGAGAGAGAGAGAGATTGATAGATAGATAGATAGAGAGAGAGAGATTGATAGATAGATAGAGAGAGAGAGAGAGATTGATAGATAGATAGAGAGAGAGATTGATAGATAGAAAGAGATAAAGAGAGATTGATAGATAGATAGATAGATAGAGAAAGATTGATAGATAGATAGAGGGAGAAAGAGAGACATAGAAAGTGACAAAGAGTCACAGAGAGAGACGGAGGCGGAGACAGAACAGAGAGAGAGAGAGAGAGAGAGAGAGAGAGAGAGAGAGAGAGAGAGAGAGAGAGAGAGAGAGAGAGAGAGAGAGCGAGAGAGGAGAGAGATTTTTACCCTAAAATAAC
Source organism: Elysia crispata (assembly GCA_033675545.1). NCBI lineage: Eukaryota > Metazoa > Mollusca > Gastropoda > Plakobranchidae > Elysia > Elysia crispata. The sequence goes on along the minus strand of JAWDGP010003892.1, from coordinate 558,687 downwards.
AACGCCTGCAACTTTGTACTAACAGATTGAAATGGCAAATCTTTTTCATATATTGTTCGATTCAGATATCAAGCAATGAATTGTTAAATACAAACTGAAAAAAGATGGAGAGAAAAAGGAATGATAAGAAAAGGATATCTTCTCTTGAGACGTTTCATTATGTGGCTTTGAAAGGAAAAATTTCCCCCGCCTGAGTCAGAATAATGGGGATGTTTTCACATTTAATGTAGGTACGCAGTGAGGATACTTATCAGACCTGATCTCGAACGTAGGAAGATGATTGCTACTATACAGAAATGAAGACAGGCTTTTTTGCATTCATACATAGTAATCATGGTTTCAAAACTAAAGAGGTATGAGAAGAATGGGATAAAATCTCATGATCTTTGATTGAGGGAATCTCAGAATCATGGGGTTTGGACCACAGGCGGCAGATAAACTGATTGGAGAGGAAAAGTTCAGATCATGGCTTTGGAGTTGATGGAAGCCATGCTTGAGATTTTGATAAGAGCTTACACATGTCTTCCACGTTGAAAGCGTCAGAATAAATCTCGCGCTAGAAAAACGGAGGGACTTCAGAGAGAGGTGGCAAGATAATAAAAGTATCGACAAGATAATCTAGGTAAGGTTTCATGAGCGTGAATTTTTTTAATTAATGCGAAAATTCATCAAACATTTCTAGATATTTTCCGGGTAACAGAAAAGTCTGTTTGTGATTATGCCGATGGAATTAAGAGACAAACTTCAAGGGTATCTTAGAGGGCAGCCCATTAACCAAAGATCACTAAAAATAGGAAACAAAGGCAAAAAGTGTACTTAGTGTTTTTACGAGACAAACAAAACTTTGAAGTATACCCTAAGACTTTGCAAAGAAAAACAAATATTTAGCTTTAGAAAAAAAATTGGATAAAGTAAAGGGAAAGGCAATGTGTAATGAACGAAAAAGCCAGGTTGTGAATGAAACATGAAGAATATTTTGCCACAAACAAGTCTCTGCTTAAATGTCACTAGAGAGACAGAGAGAGAGAGAGAGAGAGAGAGAGAGAGAGAGAGAGAGAGAGAGAGAGAGAGAGAGAGAGAGAGAGAGAGAGAGAGAGAGAGAGAGAGAGAGAGAGAGAGAGAGAGAGAGAGAGAGAGAGAAAGAGAGACATAGTAAGTGATAATGAGACACAGAAAGACGGAGGCGGAAACAAAACGAAGAGAGAGAGAGAGGCAGAGGGAGAGAGAGAGAGAGAGAGAGAGAGAGAGAGAGAGAGAGAGAGAGAGAGAGAGAGAGAGAGAGAGAGAGAGAGAGAGAGAGAGAGAGAGGAGAGAGGTTTTTACCCTAAAATAACAACGCCTGCAACTTTGTACTAACAGATTGAAATGGCAAATCTTTTTCATAAATTGTTCGATTCAGATATCAAGCAATGAATTGTTAAATACAAACTGAAAAAAGATGGAGAGAAAAAGGAATGATAAGAAAAGGATATCTTCTCTTGAGACGTTTCATTATGTGGCTTTGAAAGGAAAAATTTCCCCCGCCTGAGTCAGAATAATGGGGATGTTTTCACATTTAATGTAGGTACGCAGTGAGGATACTTATCAGACCTGATCTCGAACGTAGGAAGATGATTGCTACTATACAGAAATGAAGACAGGCTTTTTTGCATTCATACATAGTAATCATGGTTTCAAAACTGAAGAGGTATGAGAAGAATGCGATAAAATCTCATGATCTTTGATTGAGGGAATCTCAGAATCATGGGGTTTGGACCACAGGCGGCAGATAAACTGATTGGAGAGGAAAAGTTCAGATCATGGCCTTGGAGTTGATGGAAGCCATGCTTGAGATTTTGATAAGAGCTTACACATGTCTTCCACGTTGAAAGCGTCAGAATAAATCTCGCGCTAGAAAAACGGAGGGACTTCAGAGAGAGGTGGCAAGATAATAAAAGTATCGACAAGATAATCTAGGTAAGGTTTCATGAGCGTGAATTTTTTTAATTAATGCGAAAATTCATCAAACATATCTAGATATTTTCCGGGTAACAGAGAAGTGTGTTAGTGATTATGCCGATGGAATTAAGAGACAAACTTCAAGGGTATCTTAGAGGGCAGCCCATTAACCAAAGATCACTAAAAATTGGAAACAAAGGCAAATAGTGTACTTAGTGTTTTTACGAGACAAACAAAACTTTGAAGTACACCCTTAGACTTTGCAAAGAAAAACAAATATTTAGCTTTAGAAAAAAAATTGGATAAAGTAAAGGGAAAGGCAATGTGTAATGAACGAAAAAGCCAGGTTGTGAATGAAACATGAAGAACATTTTGCCACAAACAAGTCTCTGCTTAAATGTCACTATCAAGATTTTAAAACTAAACAGATTCTGAGCAACATTCACGTTCACGTCACTAAGCGCAAAGTTGCCATTTAAATACAATTTTAAGGTCTGAAGTGCTGTTTTTTTTGTTATCATTTTATACTGTTTTGTGATTTTAAGGTATTCCTATTATCAATTTGAATATTTCATGAAGTGAATTTTATCCTTCAATCACAGAAGACAACGAAATTTTACACTTCATTTTTGAGTAGAGTTTTTTTACCTGCCGTGTCTGTGGCCGCAGCTATAGTGTCTAATAAAGTAAGTAGTAAGTTTGACGTGTAAATCTAGATTGATATTTTTTGCAGATTTAGATTTAAACTTGGAGATTAAACTACGGTAATCTTGAAGCTTTTCTTAATCAGCCTACAAAATCTAGATCGATATCTTTCAAAGATCAATGTCTAAATCTAGGCGTAGTCTGAATTTACCCTAAATTTCAGTTTAAAATGAAATTTAAATCTGAGTTAGTCCCCAGCAAACATAAAGATAAAGACCTAGTTTAAATCATGATATAGATGACATATCTAGATTGCTATTTTTTTTTTTTTAAATATTGAATTGTAGCAGCTGGCTCTGAGCCTTTAGATTGATTTTTTTAAATACTAGCTTTCTTCGTATTTTACATGTGCAATGAGTCTTTGAGTGCGACAGGTTTTTTCTTCTTGCTTTTTTTTTTTTTAATTTGATCTGAAGCTTTGGATCTCTGCTTGTCGACAAGAATTTCAATTGTTATTGATTTTTTACTCGATTGCAACAAATAATGTTTAATAATCTTAAAACTATACTGCCTACAATTTGAAAATAAATAAGAAATGAGATCATTGTGGGTGTGTGTATGTGTGTTGGTGCTTGTTGGTTTTATTTTGTTCCGTTTTTCTTGTTTCGGAAAATTTTCGAGATGCCTAATAGATTTTCTTTTCCTATATCTTACATTAAAAGCTTTTTACTTTCTTTTCCATGGCTTATAACTTAAAAAAGGATTTGGAGACAAATTATATAAATATAATTCAATTGGTAAACTAGTAGATCTAGTTCTATGTGCTTTAAAAACGTGCGGATTTGTCTGCCCTTCGATTAACTATAATCCACTACTAACGACTTTAAAATTTCAATATAATCATTCAAAATTAGGTGGGTGATTTGTCATAAACTACATGCAGATCTATGATATCGTGCTTCTAATGCATCGGATAGCCTAGGCCTTGATTAGACTGGCTTAGCTAAATAATTATTGTAGAATATACTTTGTAAATCTCTATATCTAGACCTAGATCTAGCAAGGGTTAAGGCACAATAGTCACTGCTTCGGGCGTTTTAATCAGACGTACTAGATCTTGATCTATATCTAGCTGGATCTAAGTCTAAATCTAGAATCTAGATATATGTTGAAAGATTTGGCATCAGGTGCATCTTTTTTTTATTTTTAAGTACTGTATTTAAATACATTTAAAGAGTAAGTTTATGGATGTCTCATATCATTTCAGTGATTTATTTTTAAATTATGGTAATTAAAGATGGCAGTTTTAGTGATCTATTACGACCTCAGTCCACAGCGGGGCGACGCCGATTTCAGGCTGGAATTTAGTTAAAACTGTGTTAGTTTCTCCATCTTGATGTATTGAGAAACTTGAAAAATTTGTTTGCTTAAACCTCAGTAGAAAATTAACCACGTAAGTTTTAAATTTTTATATGTAGGCCAGGAAAAATGCTGATAGGGTGCCCTTTTTATGCTTGTTGTCATGGAAAGGAAGTTTTTTTTTTTGTGACCAAAACTAATATGTCGGACGACCCTAGCAACCGCAGAAACGAAAGGACAGTAAAATTGAAGTTTTTGCTCAGTCTGGACATCTGCATGTCCTCATTAATTTCTGGTTACCATGCCGGAAAAGGACAGTTACCATGCCAGAAAAGGTCAGTTACAATGAAAAAGAAAAGAGGATCTAGGCCAGGCGTACCAACACCATAAACCAGGAAGAACGGACCTGGTCATAGAGCTAGACAGATCAGACGTGATAGTGGAGGACGCAGCTTGTTTCTTTTTAGAGTAAGGATCAGAATTTTCAACAGCATACTCGTGATCCTACAAAACGTCAATTTTTTTTAAAATTTATCCTTGAAGATGGAATTGACATCTGTTTAAAATCAAAATTCAATTAGTGCAGACGCTTTGAAAAAAAAATAACCTCAGTTAAATGACAACTTTTATTTTAAATTTAATATAATTTACTTATATATATATATATATATATATATATATATATATATATATATATATATATATAATTTTTACTATTTCAAATTTGATCTAACGTATCTACAAAAAAAAAAAAAATGCCAGGACCAGTGATCTGATTCAGTGGAGAGATGATTTGAATCCAGACTACGTTATTATTATAATAAGCATTTTAATTTTTTTAAAACATGTCAACAACTATTCCAAGACATCAGGTTGCGCATTAAATTTTAGCTGCATTTTTTTTCCACCGAAGACCACTATTCCAACATATATATATATATATATATATATATATATATATATATATATATATATATATATATATATAAATATATAGTTTGAAGATAAGGTGGAATAATTATTGAGAGTGCTCAACTGTGGGAGCAATTCATAGATATAGAAGATCTTACCTTAAATTCCCTGCATACTACACTTGTGTTTCAAGCGGAGGACAAAGGTGTCGCCTGTCCTCCGCTCTCTTCGGGTATGACTGAGGTGTGTTCGTTTGCGCTTGCCGTTCCGACCTTATGTTGCTGTTTATTTTCGTTTCCGGGCCACTGGTAGTTTTGTAGTAAATGTTTCTTCCGGTGGGGACACGATGAAAATATTTCCCTTCTTTTGTTGAGGCTTGGTTTTGTGTGTAGAATGAAGTATTTTTCTGCTATGCAAAGGTTGCATCTGTTTGTTGCTGCCGAGTATGGCTGCGCTCCTTCGATTACAGCCCATGATAAGTGGTATTGGGTTTTAGATTCTTTAAGTTTCCATATGAATTCACTTACAGTTGTGGCGGATTTCTTGTGGTTGAGTCGAAAGCTCGACGTGTGCTGATTGTATCTGGTTTTGAACTCATTTTCTGTGATTCCTATATAGGTGTCTTGTTTTTTCGAGGGTTTCTGTTCTACAGTTGCCTTGTAGACCACTCCCCTTTGAAGGCACTGGCCTTTGAGTGGGCAAGATTGTTTATCCCTGCAGTTGCAAGTCTTGCCTTGTCTTTACCTTTGTAGATTCAAGGACTGTTTTATCGTGGTTAGAAATGATTTTTTTCATATTCTGCATGCAGCTGTAGCTTAGCTTTACAGTGTTTTTATTTAATATTTTGTGCAGCTTGTTGTTTGTTGGGAAGCACGTGTGGAGGAGTCCGAAAAACATTTTCCCGATGTTGGTGACGACATTTACACTGAATTGGGGGTTGAACCAGATGATGTTTCTCTTCCGTATTCTCTTCTTGTTTTTTTCGTCTCTTTTTTCATTGGGTGGTGTATTTATTTCGCCAGTAGTGTGATAGTGGTTTGCTTTGGCGGCTTTTTCTTCTGGCTTATCGTTTTTGGTGTATTGTATTTGTTGTTTATGTTTATGTTTGTCCTTAGTGCGGCATGATATGGCTTTGCTGCCTTGTTAAAAATATTAACATTAGCGGAGTTGTTTGAGAGGCGGAATGCGATCCCTTTCGACAAGTTTTTAATGATGGGGGGGTGGATGGTTGCTATCACGGTGGATATAGTTGATTTCGCTGTTCGGTTTTTGATATGGTTGATATAGCCCCGTACTCAGATTGAGGGTGACGTCCAAAAAATCTACCACCTTTTTATTCGCATCGGCTGTTATGCTTAGTCCATTCTCCTTGAATATCTTGCATATTTCTTTTTTGATATTATCGGCATTTCTAGGAGCCTGGTTCGTTATGGCGAGCCCGTCATCTCGGTAGAGTCCTACATTGATGTTGAGGTATTGGAGCTGCGAAAGGAGGAATAATCCTACCAATTCGCAAATTTCGGCGCCGTCGAAGCTTCCCATTGTTACGTCGAAATTTGAAGTTTTTTTTGCACCATGGCTCGCCGTCCTTGTATAGAGTTGTTTTCTTGGTGTGTTTAATTATGTGTACTTGATCGTCTGTGATTACCGAATATTTGGAGGCAAATTTTATTGCATTTTGGAGCAGTTCGTTTGATATGGACGGATAGAAGTCGCATATGTCGAAACAGATCAGTGTGTGACTGTTCTTGTTGTCAATATTGTTAAACCAGTTTATGACATCATTTGTGTTTTTCCATTGGTTAAGGTTTGTCTTCGACTTGACGTCGTGAACAATCTTTTCCACAATCTGTTTGCTGATTTTGCCGAGCTCAGGCTTGCAGGGGTTTATTAGTCTACAGCTTGGTTTGTTACGAAAATTTGGTTTGTGGTCCTTGAGAGTTAAGAACGCTTCCCTCTTCGCTGTAATGTTTATTCTGTCACTGAGTTTCAGTCGCTCCGCAACGTTTTTATCCTCTCTTGTGATGTGCGACTCTGCTGTCTCGGTAGACTTCTTGTACTCTTTCTGTATGCTTTCGTAAGTGCCAGTGCCAGTGCCTTCAAAGGGGAGTGGTCTACAAGGCAACTGTGGAACAGAAACCCTCGAAAAAACAAGACACCTATAAAGGAATCACAGAAAATGAGTTCAAAACCAGATACAATCAGCACACGTCGAGCTTTCGACTCAACCACAAGAAATCCGCCACAACTTTAAGTGAATTCATATGGAAACTGAAAGAATCTAAAACCGAATACCACTTATCATGGGCTGCAATCGAAAGAGCGCAGCCATACTCGGCAGCAACAAACAAATGCAACCTTTGCATAGCAGAAAAATACTTCATTCTACACACAAAACCAAGCCTCAACAAAAGAAGGGAAATATTTTCATCGTGCCCCCACCGGAAGAAACATTTACTACAAAACTACCAGTGGCGACACCTTTGTCCTCCGCTTGAAACACAAGTGTAGTATGCAGGGAATTTAAGGTAAGATCTTCTTTATCTCTCTCTATATATATATCCGTTACTGTTATAAAGTATTTTCTTCAAGGTAGATGGGATTGCCTTCTCCACCTGTTCATTTAATTGGGTAATAATGTTTATTTTTATATCATGTCAAACAGGGCGTGGCTACATAGTGATCCTGAGTGAGATGTTACTGTGTTTTCCTTTCTAGTTTGAAGTTATGAGCACTAGTAAATATAAGAAACGTGTAAAAGTATCCTGTAGCAGTATTATTTCATTTGGAAAATCTTTTTGATCAGTTTGCGATAGGGCAATTTTTTTTTAAATTCGAATATGCACACTTCTGAACTTGTCAATGCTTTCTACAGGTAATGTTCTTTAGCGCACACTCTGCAATTTGATTTGCTAGCTAGAAAGTGGAGCAGAATTTATGTCCTTCAAGCAAGGAACGTACCTCCTGGTGACATCACATTCGCTATCGGCTCTTCTCGCATCAGCGTCAGATACCAGTAAACTTAAAGATTAGGATAAAAATGACAAGAGATGTGCAGTACTTTTTAAGGTATTCTCTCTGCTTTCTCTGCATGGAAAATCCTAAAATTGCGCTGTTACAGCTCAATCGCTTATTGTATTGTTTTCTATTCCAAGTATTAAGAGATAGATTAATGAACATGACCCAGAGGTATTCTTCCGCCATGTCTGTGAATCTCAAAGAGAAACGATGTACTGCCAGGCGCCATACCTGGCACCCGATCATGGTGATCTAAGCCTGTCTCAGACTGAGATTGATGTCCTTTTCATACCAACGATTTCCTTCCAGACTTCACCTCTTACCGCACTCATTCGACAGTTACAGAAGGTCTGAAAAGAAAATGCCACGAAATGATTGATGGATGTTCTTGAGTGCCTTCAAAGCTAAGAGCTTCAATAACAACGGTTATTGCTAATTGGCTAACCATCTACCTCTCACACTTTATAGAATCTTTTATAGACAATACCTCGTCTACAGGTTAGAGGCTTTCACAGATTCGGTCTAGGTGATATCCTATAAAGCGGTCATCAATCGAAGAAATGTCTCTTTGCAGAAAATGGCTATCTACGCGTGGAAATTAAAATAAAAGACATAATTATTTCATCTACTATTTTCAATTTGTGATGGCCGTCTTGCAATAAGATAGAATGTGTCGGAGGCGCGTATCGATCAGGCAATCATGGTTCGTGCTGCCTTGAGCAGCATTCTCATTATTCCCAGCTCAAAGCCAAAAGCTGAGTCTCGTTAAAATAATGATAATAGAGCGTGAAATTCAGCCTTCAACATTATCAAAATCTCAGTATGAAGTCTTCTCTGATTAGTCCACCACGTGTTGAATCGAAACAGTGTGACTAGACTTTAATACAATCTGACAGAAGACTCAGCAGCAATGTTTTGAAGCAATAGTCTCCTTTGTTCAGGTTTCAAATAGGTGTGGATCAATTCAACTAGTTTTTGTTATGAAAATGGCAAACGCGACATCATAATAAGGTGTTCTAAAAACTAAGAAAAGAAGATTTGGATCTATAAATACAGCAAGGCTGACAGAAAGATGACTTGATGTGGTATAGTTAATTACGGTAATAATAATAATCTTAGTTTTGTCTAGTGAGAGAGGGAAGATAATGATCTAGATAAGACGAGTGTCAAAAAAAATAAAAATATATATATATATATATTAAAAACCAAAAAAAAAAAAAAAAAATACAAAAATACAAATGTGGCAATCAATCTGGCTTAAAAAATTCGTGTTTTTTTTTTCTATAGTTTTCATTCCAGCTTAAAAGATCATAAACGTGCTTCAGATTCTGTAAAAGACAAGGAGATTTTTTGTGGCAAAAGTTTATGTAATTAGAGAAATATTAAAAAAAGACTGAATAGTTGATTAGAAGAGAGATAAACAGAGAGAGGAAAGAAAGAGAGAGAGAGAGAGAGAGAGAGAGAGAGAGAGAGAGAGAGAGAGAGAGAGAGAGATTAGAGGTGTATGTGTATATATATATAATCTATCTATCTATATAAATATATATATATATATATATATATATATATATTTATATACATATAGGTATGCATATACATAGAAAGAAAGAGAAAGAGGAAGAGAGAGAGAGAGAGAGAGAGAGAGAGAGAGAGAGAGAGAGAGAGAGAGAGAGAGAGAGAGAGAGAGCGATCGGAGGTGTAAGTGTATGTGTGTGTGTATATATATATATATATATATATATATATATATATATGTATGTATATACCTAAAAAGAAAGAGAAAGAGTAAGAGAGGGAAAGAGAGATAGATAGATAGATAGATAGATAGATAGTGAGAGAGAGAGAGAGAGAGACACACACACACACACACAGACAGACAGACAGACAGACAGACAGAGAGACAGACAGATAGATAGAACGCTGGATAAAATCTGGGGGGGGGGGGGGCTAAAACCACTTAAGTTGACAAAGAACAAGTCTAAAATAAACGTGCCTCCCTTTGCAAATTCTTGATTAGACAATGCGAGGTCCAAATAATGAATTCAACAAAACAGATTGTAGAGGTTTTTTTCCTTAAAGGGTTTATTGTCAAGATTAAGAGGATTCCGCAGCCATACCCATGCAGCTTCTTTAGGCCTAATTAATTCACATGAATCACCTTCTGACGATCTGAAGCCAATGCTTTTTGTGCTTTTTGCGTGGGTTACTATGCAACGCAAGGTTCCTACGTCCTATTAATACCGGCCTTTAACTACGGTTTCTATAACGAAGATTTTAAAAATAGAGTGGCCATATGCTTTGAATTTAATGTCGATAATGAAATGGCTAGGAGAAGTGACTTACATTTGTCCTTTTCCACAAAACAAAATGTACACACTTTGACAATGCCAGAAAACTAAATGTACAATAAAGATTTCTAGCTTATAGCATAGATTCAAATAAAAAGTTTTCAATGGTTTTGATTTGGAATAAAAAATTTTTGCGGAAAAATTCCCAATCGCACGCACTGAATAGTGACAATATTATTATCACATGAAATAGCTTATTGATCCTTTATTTTGCTGCCTGTATTTGTTAGGCAGAGTGAGTTGAATAGAATAAAGACCGTATCATGCATGTTTATGGAATCATATTTCCCATAGACAAAAACGTCAGAAGTCGTGCTTCTGAATGATCACTCTGATGCTGGCCCTTCTGACCCATGGAGTTGGATAAACATGGAGTTCGCAGCCTCTCCATCTTGTTACTTAGGGATCGGCGCAACTTAGAGCAATCAATATGGCGTGAATTTAGGGGCAACGTAATTTTTTTTTTAAAGATTGGTTGTTAATAGAAGTGGCGCTCATAACAAAGTGGGAAAGATAGAGTCTATCTAGACCTTCTACCTATCTAATTAAAACTTAACCTTGGTGGTGGTATTAGAAAAAAAAAGTTTCGGCAAGAGAACAAGAAGATAACAACATTTTACTTTCGGTCTATTGTGGCACCGACATGGTGACGTGTCGGCAAGCAGGGTTCGGTTCCTCTTTCTGAAATGTCTCTATGGACTCAGATCTAGATCTAGATATTGGATTGTGTCTCGAAACCGGGATAGCTATAAAAACTATAAAAAAAATAAATGCATGAACTTGATTCCTATAACAAATATACAGAAAGTTAGCATAATGATTCTTTTTTTTTTTTTTTAAAAGGAATCAGATATCTAGGCCTTTCTTTCATCGCGGATGTTTAATAAACGACACCGAGTGAGTGGATACTCGGCTCAGGTGTATTACCATCCCGGGCGTATGAGCTTAAGATTTGACGAGTCAATTT
>JAWDGP010003892.1:530000-542500 GCA_033675545.1 Elysia crispata | reverse complement strand
TATTGGTAGTAGTAGCAGTAGTAATGTGGTTGCTGCAGAAAAAAAATATGGTTCATTTACATTTTATTTTTTTTAAGACTGCCTTCCATGATCTCATAAATATGGGGCCATTAGTGAAAGAAGGCTAACTAATGCACAGTGTAGAAGAATTAAAGGAGGATGTGGAGACTTCTGATAAACCAACTAGAGCTACAATAAAGTTCTTTAAAAAAAGAAAAAAGAAAAGATCAAAAGGACTTCAAATTTACATTTTTAGTATATATATAGGCAAGGGTGAAAAATTTATTGTGAAATTAGGTTCAGAGCCTATATAAGCTAAACTATACCTAACTGCTTTATTTAAACCTTAGGTACCGATAATAAATGTCATAAGATGCTATAGAATATGAGCTGTTTAAAGACAGTACTCAACAGTGAATGTGGTCTCCATGTTGATTCATTACTTAGGCAGCCAATTACCTGTGATTACTTGCTTTTTTTCCCTTAATGTTATATAAATAAAAAGAATAAAAAATTGTAAGCAGAAAATGGAATTTATAAAGAAAAGTGAATCTAAAGATGTAGATTTGTTGAAAAGCATTGTACAGTTTGCTATTTAGTTTTGTACGTAAAATGCTCAAACTAATAGGAAGCAAAGTGCAGAATATTAACGTAATTTATTAATTTTTTTTCTGCTTTTCCACAGCTAACTTGACTCAAAATCTGAGCTTGTAGTGATATCCTCCAACATGTTTGACATGCTCTTAAACTCAACAAAATGTTCTACAAGGATCCATTTGACTGAGACTGATAATGAAACTTGATACTTCTGATACCAACTTATCCGGAAAGAATCTAGCAAACCCAAAGGGTATGAACAATACCATAACATACATTTTGTATTGTATGTGTGTAATTTTTTTAAAAAGCAGTTAAAATTAAACTGTTGCTGGGTATGATCAATACTTTAGAGCAGCATGAAACAGTGGTTAGATTTTTAAATTTGCAATATAGCGGATGCATGTTAATTTCAACATCAACTTACATTGTACTGCCATATTAGAGCAATCACCATAGATAATTTTATAATTTGACCTATGTAATTGTAAATATATATATATATATATATATATATATATATATATATATATATATATATGTCCAGGCACAACTCTGTACTAAACAGCGCTGGCTGGAGATATGTATTCTTTTATCTGATAATCAAATGATGTTTAGTTTTGACTATGAAGTCAGAGAATGACTACTCTATAATTTATAAAAGCATTCCAATTTTTATTTAACGTCCAAAAAAGTGAGAGGGCATGAAGGACTTTGATTGAAATAGGTAGCATTAACTTACTCTTCCTTTTTTTCCTTATTATATCCATAATTGAATTGAAATCTAATTCAGAATCATTGCACTTTATTTTTTTTCCAGTCTTTTTCTCTAGACATGTGCATAAGAAGAACCAGTAACTGTGAAAGGTCCCCATTGCTGCTTTTCAATCTTATTGACTGTATGGATTTGAATCAGCAGCTGAAATCCTTTATCAAACTGAAGAGGATATGCTATATTTTGGAGCACAAGAGGTAGAAATAAAAAAGAAATGAAAACTTCACATTTTTTTTTTTTGTAAAAGCTTTTGAAAATAATGAATGAATGTGATTGTAAGTTTTAGTCTATAAACCATTGACAATTATATTTCTCAGAAATGCAGGCCTAGATCTTGTTTAACTCAAATTTCCATTCTTGTTCTTTTTTTTAATAACTGTGAAAATTTAAAAAAAAAAAAGTTATTTTTAAACCACAACAAATATACGTTTTTTCCCGATCATATGCAGAGGACCTCCGATAGTGAACAGACTCTGCCTTTGGTTTTTAACTATTTTTGGATATTCTTTTCATACAAAATATGTTTACATTTTTAAATACACAGAAACCTAATACATACTAAATTGTTGGCTCAGTGCTTAATGCATAAAGGTTTTTTTTATTATTTTTTTGTTTTTGAAAAAAAGATCAACTCTTTGCTAAGCATGGCAGGCATATCCTAAAAGATTTAATGCTTCAAAGCCTTTAAACATAATTTTATTTGGTTTTAGTTAATTGTAGAAAGCTTAGTGTAAAAAATTCTGTGGCCATTGTAGTGTCATGTTGAACATTTAGCCCAGTACTTTTTCACCCTAGATCAATTGTTATGAATGCTCTATATGAAAGAATAATTCTGTAGATGCACATTTAGGCACAGTTATGAAACGCTCTGTTGCATGTGCCAGGATTACATCTATAAATGTAATTAGTCTCTTTGTCTCATCTTCTTATCATAAACATAAGATTAGTATTTGGCAGAAAACTTGGCACCTTTGTATTATTTAAATACATTTTGAGTTCTTTATCAATTAAGTAACTTAATCTTAATACCTTACAATCAGATGGCGCTGATTAAAGTCATTAGCTTGACAAAGGGCAATCTTCCTACACAACTTTTTTGAACAAATACAAAAACAAATGCTTGAACCCATATATTTAACCCCTTGAGTGCCCTACCCCGAGCCTCACTCGGGGAACAATGGCGACCCTGTGTGCCTATGCCCCGAACCTCACTCGGGGTAATTTCGTCATCGATTTTTTACTATAAAATGGGAGAATACTGGTTTGGGAATAGCACTGAGTATTACTACAGTGGTTTCCCCTTGACCAGAACTGCATTTGTTTGGAAAACTTTGCGAAACTTTTTTTTTTATGAATTTTATTCATCCTTCTGATAGAGAGAAGATAGCGTCCGAGTTTTGCCACTCAGCCTTGGCTGCTCAGCAAAGGTTTAGGCCTTGTTTATCAACTTCACAGGCTCTTTTGGAAGGGTTGAACGATGCTGATAGCAATGATGAAGATCTTTACGAACCCGAAGATGAAGATTTAGACCTAGAATTAGATCTAGATCAGCTGTCAGTGCCTCGAATGACAGTGATGATGAACCAGGACCTTCAAACGTTAGACCCAGGTCTAGGTCTAGATCTAGATCTACCTCTCGTGGGGATTCTCCTGTTATAGGTGTAGATATAGAAGATAGTGACAATTATAAACCTCCTACTGCAAGGAGAAGAATAAATAACAGTATGAGGTAAAATAAGAGAGTCATGGCCAAATTTCAGATATAGGTCTATATATAGTAATTTACTCCCCGGCACAGGGCGTTACAAAACCACCGGCAGTCAAGGGGTTAAGCCTTTGCCTCTGACAGCTGTGAATTGCTTATGTATCTGGTACATGGATACATCAAAACTAAACACAGTGTACAGGAACATTGATTTACAATATTGATTAAGCAGACAAAAATGATTTTAAAAAAAATTTATTTCTCATTAATTTGTCAGGGATAAATAAAGCCCAGTATGCATGAAAATATGTACACATTAACACAACAAGTTCCACATGACTTGATTGTGCCAGGTACCCTCTCTGCACATTTTTGAATGATCCTTGAGCTTTAGTTATAGTAGTAAATAGGTGATGCCGTGAGGCCACTTGGCACTTGCCCTCATTCACTTGGCTCGTTTATCAGCAAACCTGAAGTTCATGATTTTGTAATTGCTTACAGGAAAAGAGGGCACCATCTGCATGATAAAAGGTGATATGCTGATAACAACTGGTGTCTTTATCATAAGCATTCCCCATGTTTCATGGAAGAATTCCTAAAAGTAAATAACAGAATACAGTAATATCAAAGAATAATATAGGCAGCTTGTCTAAGATAAAAATTAATTTAATAAGATTTGTTTTTCTTCTGCATCATCATATTTTTAAACTTTGAAATAAATAGATCTAGATAGTAGAGAGTTAGTTATGATTTTTTGGGGGAAGTGGAAGGGCTTTAAATTGTTGAATAAATGTATTTTACATTATGTAGGCCTACATGGAGGAAAAATAATTACACAAAAATTTTCCTTGCTTTTCCAGATTTTGATTACCAATCCATCTATTTTTGAAAGATAATGCATCAATAGAGACAAGTCATATCATAAAAAATTATTTAAGATCTTGTCCTGATAACATTTTTACTAATTCAGTTATTGAGAAATTCAAATCCTTTGTAATTATCTAGAAATTTTTTTTCATGAGGGAGGGAAATTTATACTACAGACTGACTTTAAGATAACGGGTAATAATTAAGACCTGTTCAAGGAAAAACTGAAAGTTAAATAGGGTTGTATTAGCTCTATGTCCATGGGTTGCATATGAGCAGGTTGTTGTGGGGAATGCTTAAGCAGGGTATTGGGCTGTCTGTCTGTGAGTGACTTGTTCAGATCACTGACTTGAAACACTAGTTTTGAATTACCGTGTACTGCTCAAAGTAGTCAGAAGACAAGCATAATTTTAATCTCTACGGCCTAGTATCTGTAGTGGGCTATGTATATGCTGCTCTGCTACAACTGCTAGTAACTTTTTCATGCAAACTTGCAATTGGCTTTCTGCAGTTTCTAGTCTCACTTTCCCAAATACCCCATTTTCCATTGATCTGCCAATTAAAAAATTTTGTTCAAAGATTTGTTCCTGCCAACATCAACATTTTTTCCCCCTTTTTTAAAGTTTCTAAGCCTTTGTACTCTGATTGAATTCAAAGACAAGGGAACAGCACATCTTTTCCCTGCTTTTTCACAAATATCGTCGGTGAACATATAGAAAATTTATACAGACACCCACTGCAGCTTATGCGATAGATACCATTAATGTTATAGATTAGTTTTTAAGTCTAGGATTAAAAGATATGTAAGCTGCTATTGGCCAAGATCACATTCTGGGTAAGGTACAGTTTTGAAATGTATTAGACATCCCAGATCTCTTATTTCCGGACTGGTAACAATTATCTTACTCTGGGACATACATTAAAAAGGGACTAGATTTAGCTTTGGAATTAGAATGGCTTAATTGATGAACAACGGGTCAACAGACATGATAATAATTACCGGCTCCATTATTTAGATCGATCATAATACAGTAGACTTGGAATCTAGGTCTATCTAAAATCTCAAACGAGTGGCCACTTAGTATAGATCTAAATTTAGATTATTATTTAAATCTTAAGTAAATTCTAGTTGACTAAAACTAGATCTGAATTAAAAGTACACTTTTGGAGCTTTTATCTAGATCTAGATCTAAATCTCTAGGCCCAGGCCACACAGTACCGAAATCTCAGTTCGACTGAATGTCGCTTTATTTCCTTCAGTAATTTATAAAAAAAAAATATTCTTCGCCATGCACAAAAAGTGAGTGTATAATATAGCTCTTGGTCTAAAATCTGGTTCTAGGTATGTGTAGGTTAGACGGCGAGTTGAAAATAATTTTCAAAATCCTTAGTTCGCCCAAGTCGAATGGATGAAAGAGATTGTTACGATCATAACAGGAAACATTTTTGAGGTCTCAAAGGTAAGTTCCGCAGCCTCAAAGTCCAAATCACATGAAAATACAAACAATTTCAATATGTTTTTCCATTCTCTTAACAAAGAGAATTTTAGGTAATAGGCTAACAATTTGAAAAAGCAAAAATATTTTTTTCTCTTGTATCATAAAGTATCATCAAAAAAAGAAATAAAAACCACAAATTTCCTTTACATTTTTTGTGTGTTTGAGATGACTAACATGGCGTATCAATAGAAAAGTTTTGCGCAGGAAAAATTTTTGACGAATTACGGTAAAATCACTGACTTCTAGCTTAGACTATTTAAGTTCAAGATTTTAGGTGTGATCCTAAAATTAGGAGTAGGTGTAGCCCTATCTACGACTGGTCCTATAGTTCGGTGTACCTATCTTTAGGTGAGATTTATAGAACCGGGCCAATATGTTTGCCCCAAATATATAGCAGTTTCAAATTTAGATCTAGAGGAGGCAAACCACTGGGTTAATTAATATAAGTAAGAATTATAAGAGCTAGAATTTTAGTTAGTGCTCAGCAGTGGTTAAGGTGGGGCTTTTAAGTGAAAATGACCGAAAATGCTTGAATTGGTGGGATTAGAACCATCGATTTATGGATGCTTCGGCACCCATTGCCTTGCCACTCAAAGAGAACATAGCTTATACCAATACGCCACTACATTCCCTAAAAAGAGAGTTTCATGGCGAAGGTATGTACACAAAGTTGATCTTTTCTATTTAAATCGGTTCTGGGTTTTTTTATGTTTCACGAAAATAAAATTAAGCTCAGCATGTATGTGAGTTTTTTTTTCGTATGCAACGGTTGATTATACTTGTTTCTAGCGATGATGAATAATAATAGTAATAATAATAATAATAATAATAATAATAATAATAATAATAATAATAATAATAATAATAATAATAATAATAATAATAATAATGTAGACTATTTCTAGAGCGCTGTTCCAAAAAAAAAAATTCAGCTAAGTGCGTTTTTACACTGAAAAATCTGATTCTTAAAGAGCATAGCATTGAAGAATT
Source organism: Elysia crispata (assembly GCA_033675545.1). Classification (NCBI taxonomy): domain Eukaryota; kingdom Metazoa; phylum Mollusca; class Gastropoda; family Plakobranchidae; genus Elysia; species Elysia crispata. Next base: position 536,067 of record JAWDGP010003892.1, on the reverse strand, counting down.
CTATTATAAAACATGCTAGCGTAACAGCATCTATGGATATAAAAGCATGGTTTTACATTACAAAGAGAGTTAAGTTTCGAATCAACTGTTAATGACATACTTATCGTAGACATGAGTTAGAGAAGATAATAGAACTCTGTCGAATCCATGGCTTTGGTGATCTCAGTCTCGTACTGCCTGTATAGTTATATTACTATCACTCTGCTAAAACTAATCTACAGAGACAGAACATAAATTCTGCCTAATTAAGTACTTTGCCAAAAATTAAAAAAAAATAATAATAAAAAGGATACAGGAGGAAAATATGTATTTTGCCTGAAAAGAATTTACAGAGGCAAGTTCTAGATTTTGTCACATTATTTATTTTGCATGAAATAAATTATCGGGGCAAGATATCGGTTTTTTGCCATAATGAGACTTATATTTCGTAAAAAAATATGCTGCGGGAGTAAAATAATTATTTATTTTACCATGTAACACTTTTTATTATAATTATGGTCCATTTTAGTCTCTTATTCCCTCCCACACGAAGGTTTCATCGATTTTAATACTTTACTTTAGCGCCAGGTTTTTTTTTCTGGAAAGGGAGCTAACAGCTTTCCTCCTCCCCTTTACATTATTACTTGCCCTTGCTAAAGAAGCATTGCTGACTAGAATGGTATCAGGTTTTGACAGTATCTTTTCGTTTATCCATAAAAAATAGTCATACATTAGTTCATACTTGAAATTGTACAAATTAACTTTTCTTTGTTTTGGAAAAAAACAACTTCACAGCTTTGGTCATTCGCATCATTATGCTCAACAAAATTATTGGATACTGAATAAAAACATTCTTTTTTTAGAAAGATAACAATGTTACTGTCATCACCACCGCCTATCCCATCATCGTCACCTTCTGAATATCACCTTCCTCACCATCATTTTCACATAATACAATTAGAGACATTGCCAATGTTTTTGTCATAATTATCACTTTCAGGGTCATGTACATATATGCCATATTTGATATCACAGGTATTGTTGTAAGTAATTATTCTTACTGCCGACATTTCTCATCTTTTTTCATTCAGTTTATAGTCTATTGTTCTTTACAGTTACTGTCTTTCCGTTTTCTCCTCCTTTACTCTCCATCGTCATTCCTCTCCGCCTCCGTCCCCTCCTCATTCGTTCTATCTTAGTCCTTCTGTAGTCTACTTTGGTGTCTTTCTAAACGTTCCTCTTACTTCTGTCCGTCTGTCTGTCTGTCTGTCTGTCTGTCTCTCTTTCTCTCTCTGTCACTATCTCTCTCTCTCAGCCACAATGGCTCTCTCTGACACTATGTCTCTATTCCTCTCTCTCTCTCTCTCTCTCTCTCTCTCTCTCTCTCTGTCTCTCTCTTTCTCTCGGTGTTACTGTCTTCTTCTCAACACATTCTCTCTCTCTCTCTCTCTCTCTCTCTCTCTCTCTCTCTCTCTCTCTCTCTCTCTCTCTCTCTCTCTCTCTCTCTCTCTCTCTCTCTTTCTCTCTCTCTCTTTCTTTGTGTCACTGTTTCTCGTCCTGTCACTCTCTCTCCCTCTCTCCCTATCTTTCACTATCACCGTCTTTCTATCTAGTGATCACAGCTAAGTCTTGTCCCATGCCTCAGAATTCAGATGATAGGCAAGACTAAACCGCGGTGGCCGCAACAAACCTCGCGCGCAGACAGCATTGCAATGTGAGTTCTGAACGCTGCTTGTAAGTGAGAGTGGACAAATTAACACTACGAGTTGATGGATGGTCTCTGGTATCGCCAGGATCACATCGCCGAAGGGGTAGTACCTGCATTTTTTTCAATTTAAAACTTTTCCTACCCGCATTCTTGAATGAAGAGATAAAAAGGCAGACTTAATGGGCATAGAGTAACGTGTCACACCTGACTCTGAAGTTTCTTTGATATTTAACATTGTGTGTACAAGGTAAGTATAGTACAAAGGAATATGAATGATTTAAATTTTCTTTTATAAAAGCCAATGTATTGCATGCCATACTATCTTATGTACTCTTTTATAGTTTGTATGTTCTTGTTGTTTTATCGTTATTATGGTGTTGTAATTTAAAATATCCTAATAATCTGTATTTTAACAAAACTAGAATATAAATTAGACTTAACATCTTTTTCGAATAGTCGCCCCTAGATATTCTTAATCCTACAGCAGTTTGGAAAATTTAGTTTAGGACGCCTCGATTCTTGGATTATAGTTTGTGACGACGATGATGACGATGATGATGATGATAATGATGATGGTGAAGATGATGTTGGTCGTGGTGGTGTTAAAAATTGTTTGTACATTTAACTGTCACTGTTTCTTTATTATGAATTTAAATCAAAACATTCACTTGCTGATTCCACAGTGTGCCTTTTGTTGTTGTTGTTGCTGTTGTTGCTGTTGCTGCTGCTGCTGCTGTTACTACTACTACTACTACTACTACTACTACTACTACTACTGCTGCTGCTGCTGCTGCTGCTGCTGCTACTACTACTACTACTGCTACTCCTACTGCTCCTCCTCCTCCTACTACTACTACTACTACTACTACTACTACTACTACTACTACTACTACTACTACTACTACTACTACTACTACTACTACTACTACTACTACTACTACTACTATAAGTAAGAATTATAAGAGCTAGAATTTTAGGTAGTGCTCAGCAGTGGTTAGGGTAAGGCTTTTAAGTGAAAATGACCGAAAATGCTTAAATTGATGGGATTAGAACCATCGATTTATAGATGCTTCGGCACCCATCGCCTTGCCACTCAAAGAGAACATAGCTTATACCAATACGCCACTGCGCTCCCTAAAAAGAGAATTTCATGGCGAAAGTTTTTACTAAGCCTCCCTGAGTGATTTGCAATCTTGATTGGGAAAGCCCAAATCGCACCAAACACAACCATTGAATCCGGAAGCACCACACTTGCCATTGCAAGCACAAACCTCTAGGACGAACGATAACAATATGTATGCCTCAAATATATAGTGGTTTCAAATTTAGATCTAGAGGAGGCAAAACACTGGGTTAATATAAGTAAGAATTATCAGAGCTAGAATTTTAGGTAGTGCTCAGCAGTGGTTAGGGCACTACTGCTACTACTACTACTACTACTACTACTACTACTACTACTACTACTACTACTACTACTACTACTACTACTACTACTACTACTACTACTACTACTACTACTACTACTACTACTACTACCACTACTACTGCTACTGCTACTGCTACTACTACTACTACTACTACTACTACTACGTAGGATTTGCAATATGAATAGAAACTTCTTTCACTTTTAAGGCTGACGCCATTATAGTTACCTCTAGATCTAAATTTGATACTACTACTACTACTACTACTACTACTACTACTACTGCTGCTGCTGCTGCTGCTGCTGCTGCTGCTGCTACTACTACTACTACTACTACTACTACTACTACTACTACTACTTTTTCAACTTTTTCACTTTTAAGGCTGACGCCAATATAGTTACCAAAACATCGATAATTATCAAACATTTAATATTGCTACCATCCCGTCACTAAAAAAAAATGCCGTTTAATAAATATGTGACAATGTTGTAAAATCTTATTTCCGTTGTCGATCAGCCTTACAATTATGATTAAAAATGTTCATAGATTTGATCTGTATCTATAGTTAAGAGACTGGACGTTTTCACGTAGAGACTATTATCTCAACGGTGTGACACTTCTATTTTGTATGTTTTCCTTAAATATTATACAAAGTTTAGGATTTCAAAACTTGTTTGATATCTTACCTATATATTGAGGTCTTCCAATAAAATTACTGTTCAGATGTGTGCCTAAATCTGTCTGGTTCTTGACCCTTCTATTAATCTTATTTAAATAATTAGCTAGTTAAAAAATAGCAGCAACAATCAGATTGTTCTGAGCGCACTTAAATTTAAATTAGAATTTTTGCTTATTGGCATTACTGTCTTTTTTCTGCTTCCTTCCTGTCTGACTGTGCGTCTGTCTGTCTGTCTGTCTGTCTGTCTGTCTGTCTGTTTGAATGTCTGTCTATCTCTCTCCCCTTGCTGTCTTTCGTTCTCCTTCTTTCCTACGCCACTGCTGCCTCTGAGTATTGATATAAAATCCGTAACGTGACATGATGATAAAAATATTACAATAATTATGAATACTTAAGAAACACGTCACGGATACGACTCGTAAGCTTCACAACAGTCAAATATGTCACATACACAATAAACGGAGGTCTCGTCCTCAGCAGTCTCAACCAGGCTGTACATAGAAAAAGTCATGCGCCATACATCACACGTCACACTATCAGCCACTTGCTACACTTTGCAATTTCTGCTCGCCGCTCAGAATGGAAGGAGAAATAAGTCTCACTCCACACGTCGTTGTTCAACGGCAAAAAGTTATAGCCCGTACGTCTTTACCACTAGTCACCCAGAATTTGGCTGACGACGAAACGGAAGAAAAGCACTCAATGTTTGCGAAGTCGATTTATTCTTCACACGAAGCTCTTTAGTAGTGGTAAAGTGCAAACTACAGACACCAGTCTATATTTTTAGAAGTTAAAATGAATTATGTTCATTAGGAAAATGATTAAAAACGCAATTAAGACTAGGCAGCAGGTAATTAATTTCTTCCTATCATCAACAAACAGATTGATCTGTAAAGCCATTGTGACCACGCTCTCTCCAGGAGAGTACAATCTTTGTGTTTGGATCTCTGGTGCCATGAATGAAAGGACATTCTTGGGCAAGATAAATTAATCTTATGTTTCTACTTCTTCGAATCCTTGCCTTAACTTGTCATTGGCATTGATGGAAAATGAAATAAAAAAAATAAAAATCTTTGAAACTGAAAACAAGCAGGATCAAAATGTTGACACGAATTAACATCGCGAATGGAAGACAAAATTAATGAGCAAGTGCATTTATTTACTAGAAACTGCTCAAAGAGGTAGCGACGTTTGAATGACGCCACACGACCTAGTCAGCGGAGTCAGTGTGTGTGAGAGACTGATTGTTTTCGGCTGCTTGTGCCATACGCCGTGCGTCATGTGGAATATGACTCCTTGTGTGACACCTATCTCATCACGCAGTATGTTTATTTGAGGTGTGTGGCATGTGGAATATGGACACCTTGTGTGACACTTATTTCATCATGCAGTATGTTTATTTGAGGTGTGTGGCATGTGGAATATGGACACCTTGTGTGACACTTATTTCATCATGCAGTATGTTTATTTGAGGCGTGTGGCATGTGGAATATGGACACCTTGTGTGACACTTATTTCATCACGCAGTATGTTTATTTGAGGCGTGTGGCATGTGGAATATGGACACCTTGTGTGACACCTATCTCATCACGCAGTATGTTTATTTGAGGCGTGTGGCATGTGGAATATGGACACCTTGTGTGACACCTATCTCATCACGCAGTATGTTTATTTGAGGCGTGTGGCATGTGGAATATGGACACCTTGTGTGACACCTATCTCATCACGCAGTATGTTTATTTGAGGTGTGTGGCATGTGGAATATGTACACCTTGTGTGACACCTATCTCATCACGCAGTATGTTTATTTGAGGCGTGTGGCATGTGGAATATGTACACCTTGTGTGACACCTATCTCATCATGCAGTATGTTTATTTGAGGTGTGTGGCAAACGGAAATGACATTCTCTGCGTACCGCCGGACTAAAAATCAAGACTCAAGTTTGAATCCATATCACTTTGCGCTTGCCTCAGAACACCGGCCATTCGCTCCTTGTGGCACAAACCGATCTGATTCAAACGATTTCAGCTCTTACCCCCCCTCCCCTCCCCTCCCTTTTCTATCTCCCCTATTACAATACTAGATAAATATATCAATAAATAAATGAAGAAATTGAACAAACTACTGTAAAAATAAAAGTTTTTGTTTTAAAGACCTTTACTAAGACAACTCATTTGTATCATTTCGTTGCCACAAAGCCCGATGACAGTTGCTTTAGATCTAGAGTTTTTGTCTCTCACCAAAAGCATCAGCATTTTCTGCCATAATCTTTTTCT